>WNWK01023958.1:0-30389 GCA_009830355.1 Cherax destructor | reverse complement strand
ATCACTCGTATATTGTTGCTAGGCGTTCTTCCGCTTCCCTACGTCCCATTTGTGCATTGTTGCTGTGCATCTAACTTCCTTTCATCCTAGATTCAAGTACTGTTGATTCATTGCCTCAGAAATCTGTCTCTTTGCTTGGGCATCGATGGCTTCACTACCTCACCAATTTGCTTTTGTTTGCTCAGATCCTTTGTTTTTTCGCATACTCTTGCTAGTCGTCCGTTTACTATACTACCTCGCATATTCATGTATTGGTACTACTCGTCCACCTGCTTCAATAACTATATTTGCTTACTTCTGCTACGTCCTTCCCTCCTCTCGATTTACTCCATTTTCCCTGTCACACGTCACTGCAATGCACATTTTACGGGATTACATAAACTATTTATCAGACATTTGTGATTCTCTCGGTTCTTATTAGAGGAATATTAAATTAAGTTTGATGTTTTCTTTTGTTACTTGTTCTAACAGTAACCTGAAGGCGCATCTCACGCCGTTGTTTGCAAGCGTAGACTAAAATGTTTCGCTTATAAAAAGTCCTTTTACTGCACAAGCTCTCCAAATGACGCAATATATATTCAGTCTGTATAGATTTTGTCATCTAGTTGATATTACAGTGACATGTCGATACGGAATAGGTTAGGGAAGGCGACCCGTCCACCACCATTATGTTATTTTTTTCTCACTGAATTACTTTAGAGTCTCCTGGACGAGGTGCGTACCACTGGAGACCTAGACGAGTTTGGCGACACTCTGAACCTCCTAGATGAGTTGAGTGCTGCTAGACACACTCCGAACGAAGTAACACTGGGGATATCCTGCAAGAGCTAAGTGCAGCTATATGCTTGCTAGAAGAACTAAGCATCACTGGACACTTTCTCAGTGCTCTAGAAGCCTTCTAGTTGCTGTAGGTAATATCAGGAACTTTCAAGAGAAGCTGACAGCACTTAGAAACTCTCAAAACAAGCTGGTTGCTGTTGGGATCCTCTTGGACTACTTGAGTGTCAATCTGAACTTCGTGGAAACCTCTTGAGAGTTACTTTGGCTATATATCCATGATGAATTTATCGCCACAGCGTACCCTCAGGACTAGATAAGAGGGCCACTGGGTGCCTCTGGAAATGTCTTTATGGAGCTGGTCGCTGCTAAGAACAAGCTATTTATTGTTGGAAACCATCTGTAAGTGCTAGGAGGTGTGCTGCTAGGAGTCTTCTGGTTAAACAAGATGTTGCTGACAAATTTCTGGATGATAAACGTTTACCGCTGAGTCACAGTGTGAAGAAAACTGGTTGCCGTGCTAGTTGAAAAAATGATCCTATTTGTAAGTCCTGTCTTTGGTTATTGAGTTAGGTCTGCTAAAAACAAGGACCACAGTTCGAATCCGTGTACATTCATTTGTCTGTTTATTAACAACTGATATTTTAAGAATTTTATTGTTTTAAGTATTTGGCTTTTAGTTGTCTAAGACTAAAGGTACCAAGAAAGCTAATGGATTGCAGAATGAAAAAGTTGAGTCAGAGTTGTCGTCGCTGATACATTGTCTCACAAGTGCTGGGGGAATACTCTTGAAATTATTAAGATCAGCAGCAGAGCGGTTACTGTGTCGTCCATTCTTCTGTTTATTTATTGATAGTTATACATTATGAATATCTTGCATGAATGAATTATTTAGCTTAAAGGGGCATGAGGATATATGTATAATGAAAGCCTCTACAGCTGTGTGATGAGATAGAAGGATCAAAGTGCCGCTGATACAACAATGTCACCAAAGCACTGAATATAAAATCATCATATTTGTAAGTTCATTGGCTGAATGGTAACACCGATGAGTCTGCTACTCGTATGGACCTCGGTTTAAGTCCTTACATATTCTTCAATTTATTCACTGACAGTCGTTCATTACAACTAATCTTGGATTTAAAGACTATTATTGGTGGGATTAAGGGCTATGTAGGGTTTGACTGATCTTGCGTTTAAAGGCAATGTAGGTTGGATTAAAGGATTATGTGGGTACCGCTGATAGAAGTATCACAGAAGTGTTGGTTGCAAAATTATCCTTTAAGAAACATCAGTGGCTGGACGTTTACAGCAGTGGGCCAGCTATTTGCATGCTCCACAGAGTGAGTCCCTCTCCATTCTTCTTAACAGTTTTAATGAGTATTGTTAAAAAATCACCCCACTTATAATTTCGATGGGTTTCTGCCTTTAGCTTGCTACAGTATGGACATGGCTTCGGGTTACCTTCAATTCTTTTATTTATTAATTGAAAGTCGTTCATTACATATTATCTTAGTATTTTAGACAATATGGCTTCACGTTGTTTGAGAACAGATGTACCATGAATATTTATATGATCATGGGATGAGACAGTAGGGTAACAGTTTGTCCCCCTTGTTTATTAATATCACAGGAGTCCTGGATGAAGGCTCAGCCTGTTTGCAAGAACAGCGTCTAGTGCACTTCTGAGTGTGTACCGTGTTGAACCTGCTTCTGAGTGTGTACCGTGATGAACCTGCTTCTGAGTGAGCACCGTGTTCAACCTTCTTCTGAGTGGGTACAGTGTTGATCCTGCTTCTGAGAGGGTACCGTGTTGAACCTGCTTCTGAGTGAGAACCGTGTTGAGCCTGTTTCTGAGTGTGTGCCGTGTTGAAAATGCTTCTGAGTGACTACCGAGTTAAGCCTGCATCTGCGTGTCAGGACTCTTGAGTGTATTGAACCTGCTTCAGTGAGTGGAGTGCCTGTAGGTTGAACCTGCTTCTGAGTGTGTACAGTGTTGAACCTGCTTCTGAGAGTGTACAGTGTTGAACCTGCTTCTGAGAGTGTACAGTGTTGAACCTGCTTCTGAGAGTGTACCGTGTTGAACCTGCTTCTGAGTGGGTACAGTGTTGAACCTGCTTCTGAGTGGGTACAGTGTAGAGCCTGCTTCTGAGTGGGCAGTGTTGAACCTGCTTCTGAGTGGGTAGTGTTGAACCTGCTTCTGAGTGGGTAGTGTTGAACCTGCTTCTGAGTGTGTACAATGTTGAACCTGCTTCTGAGTGTGTACAATGATGAACCTGCTTCTGAGTGGGTACAGTGTTGAACCTTGCTTCTGAGTGGGTAGAGTGTTGAACCTGCGTCTGAGTGGGTAGAGTGTTGAACCTGCGTCTGAGTGGGTAGAGTGTTGAACCTGCGTCTGAGTGGGTAGAGTGTTGAACCTGCGTCTGAGTGGGTAGAGTGTTGAACCTGCGTCTGAGTGGGTAGAGTGTTGAACCTGCGTCTGAGTGGGTAGAGTGTTGAACCTGCGTCTGAGTGGGTAGAGTGTTGAACCTGCGTCTGAGTGGGTCGAGTGTTGAACCTGCGTCTGAGTGGGTCGAGTGTTGAACCTGCGTCTGAGTGGGTCGAGTGTTGAACCTGCGTCTGAGTGGGTCGAGTGTGAACCTGCCTGAGTGGTCGAGTGTTGAACCTGCGTCTGAGTGGGTCGAGTGTTGAACCTGCGTCTGAGTGGGTCGAGTGTTGAACCTGCGTCTGAGTGGGTCGAGTGTTGAACCTGCGAGTGGTAGTGTTGACCCTGCGTGAGTGGGTCGAGTGTTGAACCTGCGTCTGAGTGGGTCGAGTGTTGAACCTGCGTCTGAGTGGGTCGAGTGTTGAACCTGCGTCTGAGTGGGTAGAGTGTTGAACCTGCGTCTGAGTGGGTAGTGTTGAACCTGCGTCTGAGTGGGTAGTGTTGAACCTGCTTCTGAGTGGGTCGAGTGTTGAACCTGCGTCGAGTGGGTCAGTGTTGAACTGCCTGAGTTGAACCTGCGTCGAGTGGGTACGAGTGTTGAACCTGCGTCTGAGTGGGTGAGTTGAGCCTCGTTGAGTGGTAGAGTGTGACCTGCGTCTGAGTGGGTAGAGTGTTGAACCTGCGTCTGATGGGTAGAGTGTTGAACCTGCGTCTGAGTGGGTAGTGTTGAACCTGCGTCTGAGTGGGTGAGTGTTGAACCTGCGTCTGAGTGGGTAGAGTGTTGAACCTGCGTCTGAGTGGGTAGAGTGTTGAACCTGCGTCTGAGTGGGTAGAGTGTTGAACCTGCGTCTGAGTGGGTAGAGTGTTGAACCTGCGTCTGAGTGGGTAGAGTGTTGAACCTGCGTCTGAGTGGGTAAGTGTTGAACCTGCGTCTGAGTGGGTAGAGTGTTGAACCTGCGTGTGAGTGGGTAGAGTGTTGAACCTGCGTCTGAGTGGGTACGAGTGTTGAACCTGCGTCTGAGTGGGTAGAGTGTTGAACCTGCTCTGAGTGGGTCAGAGTGTTGAACCTGCTCTGAGTGGGTAGTGTGTTGAACCTGCGTCTGAGTGGGTAGAGTGTTGAACCTGCGTCTGAGTGGGTAGAGTGTTGAACCTGCGTCTGAGTGGGTAGAGTGTTGAACCTGCTTCTGAGTGGGTAGAGTGTTGAACCTGCTTCTGAGTGGGAGAGTGTGAAGCCTGCTTCTGAGTGGGAGAGTGTGACCTGCTTCTGAGTGGGTAGAGTGTCGAGCCTGCTTCTGAGTGGGCAGAGTCTCGAGCCTGCTTCTGAGTGGGCAGAGTCTCGAGCCTGCTTCTGAGTGGGCAGAGTCTCGAGCCTGCTTCTGAGTGGGCAGAGTGACCTGCTTGAGTGGCAGAGTGTTGACCTGCTTCTGAGTGGGCAGAGTGTGACCTGCTTCTGAGTGGGAGAGTGTCGAGCCTGCTTCTGAGTGGGTAGAGTGTTGAACCTGCATCTGAGTGGGTAGAGTGTTGAACCTGCGTCTGAGTGGGTAGAGTGTCGAGCCTGCTTCTGAGTGGGCAGAGTGTCGAGCCTGCTTCTGAGTGGGCAGAGTGTCGAGCCTGCTTCTGAGTGGGCAGAGTGTCGAGCCTGCTTCTGAGTGGGCAGAGTGTCGAGCCTGCTTCTGAGTGGGCAGAGTGTCGAGCCTGCTTCTGAGTGGGCAGAGTGTCAGCCTGCTTCTGAGTGGGCAGAGTGTCGAGCCTGCTTCTGAGTGGGCAGAGTGTCGAGCCTGCTTCTGAGTGGGAGAGTGTGGCCTGCTGAGGGCAGTGTCAAAGCCTGCTTCTGAGTGGGCAGAGTGTCGAGCCTGCTTCTGAGTGGGCAGAGTGTCGAAGCCTGCTTCTGAGTGGGCAGAGTGTCGAGCCTGCTTCTGAGTGGGCAGAGTGTCGAGCCTGCTTCTGAGTGGGCAGAGTGTCGAGCCTGCTTCTGAGTGGGCAGAGTGTCGAGCCTGCTTCTGAGTGGGCAGAGTGTCGAGCCTGCTTCTGAGTGGGCAGAGTGTCGAGCCTGCTTCTGAGTGGGCAGAGTGTCGAGCCTGCTTCTGAGTGGGCAGAGTGTCGAGCCTGCTTCTGAGTGGGCAGAGTGTCGAGCCTGCTTCTGAGTGGGCAGAGTGTCGAGCCTGCTTCTGAGTGGGCAGAGTGTCGAGCCTGCTTCTGAGTGGGCAGAGTGTCGAGCCTGCTTCTGAGTGGGCAGAGTGTCGAGACTGCTTCTGAGTGGGCAGAGTGTCGAGCCTGCTTCTGAGTGGGCAGAGTGTCGAGCCTGCTTCTGAGTGGGCAGTGTGTCGAGCCTGCTTCTGAGTGGGCAGTGTGTCGAGCCTGCTTCTGAGTGGGCAGAGTGTCGAGCCTGCTTCTGAGTGGGCAGAGTGTCGAGCCTGCTTCTGAGTGAGTAGAGCGATGAACCTGCTTCTGAGTGGGTAGATATTACGACTGATATTGTAATTTAAACAAAATGTCCTTGCTCCTAAATGGCTGCTCAGTCTGCTGTCTTGTGGCATTTAAATTATACTGAAAAACACAGCAACTCTCTGGCCAGCATGTACTCATATGTGTAACAAAATTAATTATTAGATAAGGAAGGACATTAAAACTCGTCTACATTCCACGCCCAGCCTTTGATGTGTGCGGGTGTGTTGGTGGAGTCCTCTAGCGGCAGTTGGAAGAAACTTTATTTTCCACAAGATGGCTGACAGCTATAGGCGACGGGTCAACACAATCTGTGTTGACTTGGTTCAGGGTGCAATTTACCCTTCGAATACTGAGATACTGCTACTGGCGATTCTTCGTGATACATTCGGCATATCCCATGCTAATTTGTACGGCATTTCCTTGAATGGGGTGAAGAGGATATTCGTCAAGCTGGCGTGTACGGAGGCATATCAACGCGTCATCGACACCTATCAGGATCGGAAGTTTGTGGTCAACCAAGGAGTTGAGGTATGTCTCAACAATGTTTCAGCCACTTACAAATGGCTTAAAGTCTGTAATGTGCCATTTGAGGCTGGGGAAGAAGACATACATGAAGTATTTCAGAAGTACGGCATTGTTCATGCTGTTAATGTAGGATGCTGGGCGTAGGGGCTATATGCTGGAATGTTGGAAGGGACTTACTTGGTCAAAATTTCCCTGCGGAAGCAAATACCATCGTATGTTCTAATGGAGCATTTTTGTACGCAGGTATATGTGACATATCCGGGACAGGTACGGACATGCCGGCTGTGTGGTCTGCCGGGGCATGTGGCATGAGAGGATCATCGTCGAGGTGGTGCGGAGTTGAACCTGGTACAAGAGAAGCGGAGGACAAAGCCGGTCGTCATGGTGAGGGCAATGTGTGTGTGGAGCCTACAATGACGTTGGCATCCCAGTGGAGTGAGGAGGTTGAAAAGGCAGAATCGGAAGAGCAAAGGAAGGGGGCGATGGCTTTGGAGGTAGATTTGTCATCTGTGGGGGAGAGTGTAGCCCCTATGGGTGGGGAAGGTACTGTTGGGGAAGAGGAGGCCATTTTGAAGGATCTACATGACATCCTTGGTGAGGAGGTTTTGTGTTTGGAGAGGCCTCCTGGGGAAGTGTGTAGGGAGGAGCTTCTGGAGCAGACCCAGGGGCAGGTAATGTGTGGTTGTGATGTAGCAGGGTGTGAGAGCGGTCATGACGCATCTGCAGGTGTGATACAGGTGGTGTGGATGTGATGGAGCAGGAATGGAGTGACGGTCAGACAAGGGGATCTCGAAGGAACTGGTGAAGAAGCGAATGACATAACACCAGCTCAGAAGCCTGGAAGAAGGTTTGAGCGGTTGTGAGAGTAATCAGAGTAGTGTGGGTGGTGCCAGGGTACAAGGGATATGGGAGGGGAAGGTGTACTGGAAAGCAAACTGAGAACATGAAACGAAGGGAAAGCCTCAACATTCTTTCAGGTGTTTAAGCATGAACGTTAATGGCTAATGAGGTCAACTGGAGGGTAATAAGAGTAGGTATGGTGATGTTTTTCCAAGAGCATAATATGGAGGTGGGGAGGGAGTTGAATTGTAAAAGGGAACAACGAATTTGAAGGGTCAACATCTTTCAGGTGTTTAAAATGAACTTTGGCTCAAAATGAGGTAAACGAGTGGGTATAGGGGTGTATTTTTTTTCCAAGAGCATAATTATAGGTGTGGGAGGGAGTGACTTAGGAGGTTTTGAGTGCAGTGGGTGTGGTGGATGGTAGGGGGGGAACTGTAATATACCTTTTTGGGCGAATATGCAGCTCGTTGGATAGGGTTTGGACTAGGCGGTGGTGGTGGAGAAGGTGGAATGCTTAGACGTGGGTTTTCTCATCATAGGGAGGTTTTTGTTCAAGGGGGCTGGGAGGGTGCAGTGAAGGTTTTTCCGAGTTATTGAAACTTAACGCGAGTCTGCTTAGTAGACAGGCAGGGGAAGTGGATTTTGAAGGTTGGTGGGCAGGGTTGTGGAAGGGGGATTGTACACGTAGCTCGGTGGTGGAATGAGTGTGAAAAGAAGGGAATAAAGGTGTTTTTTGAGAGAGTGAGTAAGGAGGATGCTAGGTATAGGTATGGATATCAACGTTATTTAGAGGGCTTGTTGCGGGGTAGTTATGGGGGATGGGGGTGGGGGTATGCAGAAAGGGTGGTGGGTATTAAAAGTGCTTTGCGAGATATTCAGAACGAAAGGTTTTATGGGTTAGGAGTGGGATGGAGGAGGTTTTGTGGGGAGATAAGGCATCAGCGGTGGTTTTAAGGCATTTTCAAAAGCGCAGGGAGGGAATGTTGATGACGTCTTTGCTAGTTGAGGAGATGGGGGGAGTACGGGGCTGGGAGGGTTTTAAGGACAACGGAAGGGATGAGTGGTTACACTCGTCGAGCTTTGGTTTGGTAGAAAGTTTGAGGAGGAGGGTAGGAATGTAGGGGCTTGTGATAGTATTCTGGGGGGTATTGCAGAGTGGATACATGAGGAAGATAGGAGGGCTATTGAGGGGAACATTACAGAGGAGGAAGTTTGGGAGGCGGTAAAGGGGCAACAGATGGGGAAGTCACCGGGTTTAGATGGATTACCGGGGAATTATATGTGCAATATTAGCAGGTGCTGCGAGAGGGGTATTGGTTAGGATTTTTAATGAGATGCGGGAGAGTGGGGTCATGAAGGCGACCGTTAGGATGGGGGTAGTTGTGTTAGTGCCAAAGAGTAAGCAGCCAAGGGGTTTTAAGGATTATAGGGCTATAGCACTTATGTGCATGGACTATAAGATTTTTGCTAAGATTTTGGCTAATAGACTCAAAAGGGGTTTGGGGAGTATGCTGCATGAAGGGCAATATGGGATACCGGGGAGGAGTTTTAGGTATGGACATCACAGGATAAAAGGTTTTATTGAGGTGAGTCGGGAAGGTGGTGTTTTGGGGTTGGATTGGCAGATGGCTTACAATAGGGTGAATCGAGGTGTGTTGTTTGACATTTTGAGAAGGCAGGGTTTTGGAGAGGAGATTGTGGGTTGGGTTAGCACTCTATATGCACGGGCTTTGTTGAGAGTTCAAATTAATGGGATGGTAGGTTTGGCAGTGGAAATGGAAAGGGACTGAGGCAGGGTTGTCCGCTGTCTCAGATCCTTTTCGCTTGTCTACAAGACCCTTTTTTACAGGCTAGTGGATGAGGGCGTAAGGGAGGATGGGGAGGTAGGGGTGGCTAGGGCGGGGATCATTGGTTACGTTGATGACACCACATTGTTGGTAAGGACAGATGGTTTAGTAGTTATTTGGTTTGGCGATGGGTATGAGGGTAAATAGAAGTAAGTCCCATCTTTTGGAGGTGGGGAGGTGGCGGGGGGGGTGGCTTTGCATTGACGCTTTAAAGGTCTGTGGGATAGTTTTTATTGGTGATCATTTGGTGGCGAGGGAATCTCGAGGGTGGTGGTGGATGCTGTCTTGAGTCGAATGAGGGGTAGAGGTGTAGGGGAAGTAACACTTTTGCAGAGAGTGGTGGTGGTCAATGTTTTGGTATAGTATAGCAAATTGTGGTTTAAAGCGGCGGTGTTTCCGCTTTTGGAAATGTGATGTGCGTAGGTTATTGAAGGGTGTGCTTAGCTTCGTGTGGGGACATGGGAGGCATTGGTTAAGTAGGAGGTAGTGGAAACGAGGGTTAGGGGAGGGGTCTGGGTTTGATTCCTTTACAAAGTAGATTGGGAGTGTTTTCATAAAGCAGGAGTTTATGATCAGGGTGGAGACGAGGGGTAGGAGGGTTGGGTTGGTAATGAGGGAGGTTAGGAAGTGGTGGGGTGGAAGAGAATTGGTGGCGTGTGAGGCAGTTTTGCGGTTCCTTCTGATTATTGGTGACCCGGGAAGAGTGAGGGTAAGTAGAGTAGATAGGATCAGTGCGACTGAGCAGGTGGAGGCATTTTTTCCATTGTATAATTGGAGGAGCATTTGGGGGTGGTTGAAGGTGAAATTGCAGCCAAGGGTTCAAGATACAGGGTTTAGATTTTTACATGGGATTCTGGCCTCCAGAGCGCAGCTATTAGTGATGGGTTTTACTGCGGATGGGGCTTGTGATAGGTGTGGGGAATTGGAGACTGCGTATCATGTAGTGTACTTCTGTGAGGGGATTGGGTTTGTGAGGAAATGGTTTGGTGGGGTTTTGAAGTTGATTGGGGGGACAAGGAATTTCAGTTTTGAGAGCGCTAAGTTTGGACTTGAGGGAGTGCTCGGAAGGCCTTCATAGGGCGTTGGTATATTTAGTCTTAGATTATATACACATTTCATGGGGTTTGAGGGGCATGGGGGGTGAGGTTAAAATTAATGCATTGGCGGCGGGGTTTTATAGGGCAAAATGTAGGAATAGGGAGGTTTACGGTAAGGCGTGGGATTCCGGTTTTCCTTCATTTTATAGGGCTTTGACTGTGAGGCAGTTGCTAGGGTTGGGACAGTAAGGTGTTTTGGGCTAGTCTCCAGTGTTGTTTAGAGGGGTTTGGGGGGTTAGGAGTGTGGTGTAAGAGAGAATTTGGAGAGGGGGTGTATATTCGGTGTGAGTTTAGTTTGGTGGGGGGGGGGGGTTGGTTCTGGTTATATTAGAAGTATGAGTGGGGTTCGGTGGGGGGTGGGACAGGTGGGTTTTTTGTTTCAGTTTCGGTTGAGGGGTGCGGGGCGGTGCCCCATGCAGGAAGGTTGAGTTACTGGGTTGTGTTGTTTTAGTCGGTTACAGTATGTAAGTAACCTGGTAGGGTTTTTGTACACTTTAGCATGGTGTAGGTTTGGCTATGGTGCCTGTCCTTATATTTCAATATTCATATTATACTGTAGCATATATATATTAGATATGTATTTTGTTGTGATATGGTTTAAGTATCGATGTAATAGCAGTTTTTGAACATAGGGTTATGTACCCTTTGTTGGTTATATAATATTATAATTTTGTATTATTGTGATAATTGATCTTTTTGTGTATTTTGATGATTCTTAAGTGTGGTTTATGTTAATGCAATGTATTACTGAGCAGATGTTTCTGTTATTTTTTTCTCAGTGAAACATTAAAGTTTTATTTTGACAATGTGTTATGGTGTTAGTATATTTTGGCAGCTGCCTGGTTATGGTGTAGGCAGTAAGAGTTTGTACACACTGTATTCAAATAAAAAAATATTTGCGTATGGCGACTTGGTGGTTCGCCATAAATGTATATATAAAATGTGTATATATGTTTTTCGGTGCAGGACGTGTTGTTGTTTGTGACTCAGGAAGTATTGTATATATTTAAGTGTTTGGACTTATGTACAGTAGTCCATTTCTTAATGATGAGTTCCTATATAGGGGCTCTATAAAGGGGCACTATATAGGTGATAAAATGTTTTATTCTTGTCCCAGAATTAGGTCTAAGGGGAGGGGGTGTTCTTTTGAGGTAGACAGGCCAGTGGGTGCAGGAGGGTTTGGGTAGTGCTACTTTTACATATTTATGATTACTTACATATTTGTGTGGTTTAAGTTGGTTTTGGCATTGTGGGGAGGTTAGGAGTTATGTAACGCTGATTATTTTTATTGTTTTGCATATTGCATTTATGTCTCAGTCTAATGTTGTATTGACGATGCTTTGTAAGCGTTATTAAGAATGGTATAAAGGTTACCGTTTTCTACGGAGCTTTTAGGTTTTGTTTGTAAGTATAATGGTTTATTTTGGAGTTTCGTTGGTATAGGGTAGTTAGGTTTTTTTTGGGCTTATGCACATTCTTGTGTGGGCGTTTGTGCTTACTGTTGTTTTGGTATAGTTTTTTATGACCTTACTTGTAGTAAGATGACTACTTGGTTTTATTGCTAGTATAAAAATTGTAAGTTTTTAAATAAAATATATTATAAAAAACTCACCTATACAAAAATATATCTATATATTAAAGTAACTTATATACAACTTATAATCTACTACACAAAACCACCACACTCCAATTCACACTAGCTCACTGCTACTTGTGAGTTAAAATATATCAACAGGGAAGCTCCATGACATACACCCCTTCCCCTTCACTACTGCCTAGTAGAGTAATTACCAGCAGGCAAAAACACCATACAGTACTCTCGTATAAACAGACCTCTGCATACTAGGGCCTTACAGATAAACCTGAGAACACTTAAACACTAACAAGATTAAAGTATACACTAAAACAACTTAGGCAACACCACATACACCGCTACATCTTGCTTCCTCTGCTGTGCGTAACCTACTGCACTAAACACAACTCATCTGCTCCTGTCTCCTGTCTCTCTGACTGACTGACAGGAATAAAACGCGTCCGGATTCAGAATAATACCGGAGCTATAAAACATTGTTTTTTTATATAAATTTTTACTGCAGCTCACTGCGTAACATACACTCCCCTTGACCAAAGCTCTCACTCAGCTAGCTTGAACCCACTCGGGTGCAGCTTGAACCCACTCGGGTGCAGCTTGAACCCACTCGGGTGCAGCTTGAACCCACTCGGGTGCAGCTTGTCAAGGAAAATGGGAAATGAACCTTAGGTCTGGGAAAACACAAAATTCTCCAAAAAATAAGAAAACTGCATCAAGCACTGTCTTGATGCAATTGACTTATACATAGAAAGAAAATCACAATAATCATTTATTAATGTAAAGCTTATCTAACAATAGCACTGCTAATCCGCAGTCGTGTGAAACTCGTTTGACGTAAAAGTGATCCGGTTTTATGCCAAATGAGTCAGTGATGCTTTACAGCTGTACTCTGTAACATTAATAGGAAAATGCATCATTACAACACTGTGTTGGCCAAACACCTACGTTGATGCACTTTTAACACATGACATAAAATTAAATAGTTATATAAAAAGTTTACACAATATATACGAGGAAACCTATGATAAACTGAGCTTCTCTTCGTAAACAGCAGATGTGCTCACTAGCACACAACACTGCTTGAACAAATTAAACTTGCACTTTATAAAAATATATAAACAGTCTCTAAAACAGTGCAAAAAATTAGTGTACATATGAACGCAAATATAAAATACAATATCAACTTTGCGTCTCACAGCAATATACAAGAAGCAAAACTGGCTATGCAAAACACACCACTGGGAGAAATTGGAGAACACGGGAGAGAAAATTACCAGACTTCAAAACTGGGTAGGAATTCACATATAAAATTAGTCAGTGGGACTGTGACCTTGAAAATACACTGGAGTCAGCACGTGACCCCTCAAAAGGCGGGCCAGCCAGGCCATCACCTACGCTGTCATTCCAAGGAACCCTGGAGTCACCACACTTGGTGATCCAAAAAATAAAACAGATGGGTCCTGGAGAAAACACACACAACGCAGAGAATCACTATTTATGACCCAAAAATAGTGAGGCTTCACCGTCAACACCGTACCAGTACCTTTGGTCCAACAGTCCATACACCAACATCACACAGGTGAGGCATCACCGCCCACACCGTATGTTAGCATACCTTACCTAGGCATGTACTTATGTGACTACCACTAAAAACACGTGCACACCCACTGGGAAATCTGATACCTCCCTCTATTTACTCACCTACTGCATCCACTGCAAAAGGAAAGCAGATAAATGTTTACACTACATTATGTACAGTACACACGAGAAAATACATGAGCAACCACATTCACTATCCCCTTCACATAACAAATCACCAAAGTGAGCATTTGAGTGTTGTTCCTCGGTACGTGAAGGAAATGTATGACTGTGATCACGATAATGAAAAACATTCTACACAATCATCACCAAAAAGTTTCTGGTGTATTTTAAGTTTACTGGTAATAATTGTCCTGCTGCTTTTTTCAACAACGCAGCACTAACACCAGCAGAACTGGCGTCAACTAACACCAGCAGAACTGGCGTCAACTAACACCAGCAGAACTGGCGTCTACTAACACCAGCAGAACTGGCGTCTACTAACACCAGCATAACTGGCATCTACTAACACCAGCAGTACTGGCGTCTACTAACACCAGCAGTACTGGCGTCTACTAACACCAGCAGTACTGGCGTCTACTAACACCAGCAGTACTGGCGTCTACTAACAGCAGCAGTACTGGCGTCTACTAACAGCAGCAGAACTGGCGTCTACTAACAGCAGCAGAACTGGCGTCTACTAACAGCAGCAGAACTGGCGTCTACTAACAGCAGCAGAACTGGCGTCTACTAACAGCAGCAGAACTGGCGTCTACTAACAGCAGCAGAACTGGCGTCTACTAACAGCAGCAGAACTGGCGTCTACTAACAGCAGCAGAACTGGCGTCTACTAACAGCAGCAGAACTGGCGTCTACTAACAGCAGCAGAACTGGCGTCTACTAACAGCAGCAGAACTGGCGTCTACTAACAGCAGCAGAACTGGCGTCTACTAACAGCAGCAGAACTGGCGTCTACTAACAGCAGAACTGGCGTCTACTAACAGCAGCAGAACTGGCGTCTACTAACAGCAGCAGAACTGGCGTCTACTAACAGCCAGCAGACTGGCGTCTACTAACAGCAGCAGAACTGGCGTCTACTAACAGCAGCAGAACTGGCGTCTACTAACAGCAGCAGAACTGGCGTCTACTAACAGCAGCAGAACTGGCGTCTACTAACAGCAGCAGAACTGGCGTCTACTAACAGCAGCAGAACTGGCGTCTACTAACAGCAGCAGAACTGGCGTCTACTAACAGGCAGAACTGGCGTCTACTAACACGCAGAACTGGCGTCTACTACCAGCAGAACTGGCGTCTACTAACAGCAGCAGAACTGGCGTCTACTAACAGCAGCAGAACTGGCGTCTACTAACAGCAGCAGAACTGGCGTCTACTAACAGCAGCAGAACTGGCGTCTACTAACAGCAGCAGAACTGGCGTCTACTAACAGCAGCAGAACTGGCGTCTACTAACAGCAGCAGAACTGGCGTCTACTAACAGCAGCAGAACTGGCGTCTACTAACAGCAGCAGAACTGGCGTCTACTAACAGCAGCAGAACTGGCGTCTACTAACAGCAGCAGAACTGGCGTCTACTAACAGCAGCAGAACTGGCGTCTACTAACAGCAGCAGAACTGGCGTCTACTAACAGCAGCAGAACTGGCGTCTACTAACAGCAGCAGAACTGGCGTCTACTAACAGCAGCAGAACTGGCGTCTACTAACAGCAGCAGAACTGGCGTCTACTAACAGCAGCAGAACTGGCGTCTACTAACAGCAGCAGAACTGGCGTCTACTAACAGCAGCAGAACTGGCGTCTACTAACAGCAGCAGAACTGGCGTCTACTAACAGCAGCAGAACTGGCGTCTACTAACAGCAGCAGAACTGGCGTCTACTAACAGGAGCAGAACTGGCGTCTACTAACAGCGGCAGAACTGGCGTCTACTAACAGCGGCAGAACTGGCGTCTACTAACAGCGGCAGAACTGGCGTCTACTAACAGCGGCAGAACTGGCGCCTACTAACAGCGGCAGAACTGGCGCCTACTAACAGCGGCAGAACTGGCGCCTACTAACAGCGGCAGAACTGGCGCCTACTAACACGGCAGAACTGGCGCCTACTAACACGGCAGAACTGGCGCCTACTAACACGGCAGAACTGGCGCCTACTAACACGGCAGAACTGGCGCTACTAACAGCGGCAGAACTGGCGCCTACTAACAGCGGCAGAACTGGCGCTACTAACAGCGGCAGAACTGGCGCCTACTAACAGCGGCAGAACTGGCGTCTACTAACAGCGGCAGAACTGGCGTCTACTAACAGCGGCAGAACTGGCGTCTACTAACAGCGGCAGAACTGGCGTCTACTAACAGCGGCAGAACTGGCGTCTACTAACAGCGGCAGAACTGGCGTCTCCTAACAGCGGCAGAACTGGCGTCTCCTAACAGCGGCAGAACTTGCGTCTACTAACAGCGGCAGAACTTGCGTCTACTAACAGCGGCAGAACTGGCGTCTACTAACAGCGGCAGAACTGGCGTCTACTAACAGCGGCAGAACTGGCGTCTACTAACAGCGGCAGAACTGGCGTCTACTAACAGCGGCAGAACTGGCGTCTACTAACAGCGGCAGAACTGGCGTCTACTAACAGCGGCTGAACTGGCGTCTACTAACAGCGGCAGAACTGGCGCCTACTAACAGCGGCTGAACTGGCGTCTACTAACAGCGGCAGAACTGGCGTCTACTTGCAGATGAATTGAGTTGAAAATTGGGACTAGTCAACACAGGAGCCCATAATACTATTATCACTGTGCAAACAGACTGTGTAAAGCAATGTGACATTACATTGAAAGTTATACAAAAATTTAAAGTACATGTGGAGTACAATTGCATACACAGATATATAACTGGTACACTGGGTCATGGAATTCCAATAACCCCGCCACAAACTCTCAACTGTGGTATCCAGTACATCAATGAAATTATTTATAAGAGGAAACTCTTGAGCATTAGTTATCAAATTTACTTTGCGGCAGTCAGTGAACAGGAAAAAATAAACACAAAAGGAGTATAATATGATAATTTATTGACGTTTCGCCCACACAGTGGGCTTTATAAAGTCACGAACAGATCTACCTGGGTGAAAGATACGAGAGTATATATAGGATGGAGTCAGGTGGAGAATGCTGCAAGACTTATCGCCAGAGAAGACAACACTCAGTACCGAAGAATCATGGAGTCATCACTTATCTGTATATCCAACAACTTCAACCAAAACAACGGCTTCTATAACATAGTTGAACCCCTTGCCACTAAAGTTCTTCATCGCTATCCCACATAAGAACATAAGAATGGAGGAACACTGCAGATGATCTATTCATATACTTGCCCAATCGCTTTTTAAAGCTACCCGAGGTCCTAAACTCTATCACCCTACTCGGAAGATCGTCACATGCAGCATTCTGCACCTGACTCCATCCTATATATACTCTTTTACCTTTCAGCAAGGTAGATCTGTTTGTGACTTGATAAAGCCCACTGTGTGGGCGAAACGTAGGTATTTTATACCATTTATTTTCAGTCAGTGAACATGCTGAGAGTGTCATCTTGTGTGAGATCCCTACGCAATATCCACTGACTCTCGCTGAGTACAGTGAAATAAAAAACTTCACATCTTCCTCCATTCACATCTCTTCCCACAATACGTGTTTACTGCTCGAAATATTCTTAATGTGCTCAGCTACATTTATCTCATGGGATTCATGTCCCCTTTTCTAACATCAGAAAACTCATTTACAAAGTTCCATGGTGGCTGAGCCAACGCACCAAACTTTTCCACTTCAACATCAAAAGTAACCTGTTCAAAGTCTTGTACCGCTTGCTGATAAATACCATACGCGTTTTTCTGATCAAGTGCGTGGGTTTTATTTCCATCAGAGACTTCATCCACTATCAGGTACCATCCACAACTAATCACGGCGTTCCTAGCAGCCGGCTCCAGTACCAACACCACCACCTCCAGAGCATGAAGCACCACCTCATGGTCCCACGTCATCCTGGGCAGACTGGCAAGCTGGTTCACTAGCGCCGACCACCTCACCTTAGCCAGTCTCTGAAACTAAGACAAAACACCGAGGGGAAAACATCACCATCCTCACCTAGCCCATGACGTAATGATTCCACAGTGCTTCCCCGCACTCATCACTGGCCAGTCTCTCCTGCAGGTCAGACTCAATGAACAGGCTCCCCAGGCCAAAATCACCACAGTCAGGAGAAAGATCAAGGCGAGACACAAGTTCTTACCTTGCCCACCTGGGTACACATAGTACACATTAGTTTTAACCTTAACACCTTTTAAATCAAGGTCCCTCCAAACCAAACATTCCTCACTTTTGAGAAGACCCATAACATTGCTGCCTAGTATTAGGTCAACACCTGGAAAAGGTAAATAATCTGTAATACCTACAAGCAGGTACCCAGACTGGTAAACAGACTCCACCCACAATCTAATAAAACACACAACAAAGCACATAGGTACATTAAATGATTATTATATGCACAGAAAAATATTACTACTAAACTCCCTAAATCACTAAATGTGAACACAAAAATCAAGCAGAAAAATAGTTGCATTACACCTGAAAAACGTTGCTGTTAATATATCCTTCCTGTAAAAACTCTCCAGGTTTGAAATGTGAATTATCATTCTTGAGAATTTTTCCCTGCAGGTCCCCATATTATGACTTTCATATCGTAATTTAAACAAAAAGTCTTGGCTCCTAAATGGCTGCTCAATCTGCTGTCTAGTGGCATTTAAATTACACTGAAAAACACAGCAACTCTTAAGCCAGCATGCACTCATATGTTTAACAATATTAATTATTATATAAAGAAGGACATTAAAACTCGCCTATACAAAAAATGTATCTATATATCAAAGTAACTTATATACACCTTATAATCTACTACAAAAAAAAAATACCACACTCCAGTTCACATTAGCTCACTAGCACACTGCTACTAGTGAGTTTAAATAAAATATATTAACAGGGAGGCTCCATGGCATACAACCCCCCTCCCCAACATAACTACTGCCTAGTAGAGTAATTACCAGCAGGCAAAAACACCATACAGTGCTCTCGTATAAACAGACCTCTGCATACTAGGGCCTTACAAATAAACCTGAGAGCACTTAAACACTAACAAGATTAAAGTATACACTAAAACAACTTATCCAAAACCACATACACCGCTACATCTTGCTTCCTCTGCTGTGAGTAACCTACTGTACTAAACACAACTCATCTGCTCCTGTCTCCTGGCCACTCTAACTGACTGACAGGAATAAAACGCTTCCGGATTCAGAATAATACCGGAGCTATAAAACATTGTTTTTATATAAATTTTTACTGCAGCTCACTGCGTAACAGTAGTGTGTTGAGCCTGCGTCTGAGTGGGTAGTGTGTTGAGCCTGCGTCTGAGTGGGTAGTGTGTTGAGCCTGCGTCTGAGTGGGTAGTGTGTTGAGCCTGCGTCTGAGTGGGTAGTGTGTTGAGCCTGCGTCTGAGTGGGTAGAGTGTTGAGCCTGCTTCTGAGTGGGTAGAGTGTTGAGCCTGCTTCTGAGTGGGTAGAGTGTTGAGCCTGCTTCTGAGTGGGTAGAGTGTTGAGCCTGCTTCTGAGTGGGTAGAGTGTTGAGCCTGCTTCTGAGTGGGTAGAGTGTTGAACCTGCTTCTGAGTGGGTAGAGTGTTGAACCTGCTTCTGAGTGGGTAGAGTGTTGAGCCTGCTTCTGAGTGGGTAGAGTGTTGAGCCTGCTTCTGAGTGGGTAGAGTGTTGAGCCTGCTTCTGAGTGGGTAGAGTGTTGAGCCTGCTTCTGAGTGGGTAGAGTGTTGAGCCTGCTTATGAGTGGGTAGAGTGTTGAGCCTGCTTCTGAGTGGGTAGAGTGTTGAGCCTGCTTCTGAGTGGGTAGAGTGTTGAGCCTGCTTCTGAGTGGGTAGAGTGTTGAGCCTGCTTCTGAGTGGGTAGAGTGTTGAGCCTGCTTCTGAGTGGGTAGAGTGTTGAGCCTGCTTCTGAGTGGGTAGAGTGTTGAGCCTGCTTCTGAGTGGGTAGTGTGTTGAGCCTGCTTCTGAGTGGGTAGAGTGTTGAGCCTGCTTCTGAGTGGGTAGAGTGTTGAGCCTGCTTCTGAGTGGGTGAGTGTTGAGCCTGCTTCTGAGTGGTAGAAGTGTTGAGCCTGCTTCTGAGTGGGTAGTGTTTGAGCCTGCTTCTGAGTGGGTAGGTGTTGAGCCTGCTTCTGAGTGGGTAGAGTGTTGAGCCTGCTTCTGAGTGGGTAGAGTGTTGAGCCTGCTTCTGAGTGGGTCGAGTGTTGAGCCTGCTTCTGAGTGGGTAGAGTGTTGAGCCTGCTTCTGAGTGGGTAGAGTGTTGAGCCTGCTTCTGAGTGGGTAGAGTGTTGACCCTTGCTTCTGAGTGGGTAGTGTTGAGCCTGCTTCGGGTGGGTAGAGGTTGACCTGCTTCTGAGTGGGTAGAGTGTTGAGCCTGCTTCTGAGTGGGTAGAGTGTTGAGCCTGCTTCGAGTGGGTGCAGTGTTGAGCCTGCTTCCGAGTGGGTGAGTGTTGAGCCTGCTTCTGAGTGGGCGAGTGTTGAACCTGCTTCTGAGTGGGTGAGTGTTGAGCCTGCTTCTGAGTGGGAGCAGTGTTGAGCCTGCTTCTGAGTGGGAGCAGTGTTGAGCCTGCTTCTGAGTGGGAGCAGTGTTGAACCTGCTTCTGAGTGGGAGCAGTGTTGAAGCTGCTTCTGAGTGGGAGCAGTGTTGAACCTGCTTCTGAGTGGGAGCAGTGTTGAAGCTGCTTCTGAGTGGGAGCAGTGTTGAAGCTGCTTCTGAGTGGGAGCAGTGTTGAACCTGCTTCCTAGTGGGTGCAGTGTTGAACCTGCTTCCTAGTGGGTGCAGTGTTGAACCTGCTTCCTAGTGGGTGCAGTGTTGAACCTGCTTCCTAGTGGGTGCAGTGTTGAACCTGCTTCCTAGTGGGTGCAGTGTTGAACTGGCTTCCTAGTGGGTGCAGTGTTGAACCTGCTTCCTAGTGGGAGCAGTGTTGAACCTGCTTCCTAGTGGGAGCAGTGTTGAACCTGCTTCCTAGTGGGTGCAGTGTTGAACCTGCTTCCTAGTGGGAGCAGTGTTGAACCTGCTTCCTAGTGGGTGCAGTGTTGAACCTGCTTCTGAGTGGGTGCAGTGTTGACCTGTTTCCCTGAGTGGGTGCAGTGTTGAACTGGCTTCTAGTGGGTGCAGTGTTGAACTGTTTCCCTGAGTGGGAGCAGTGTTGACCTGCTTCTAGTGGGAGCAGTGTTGAACCTGCTTCCTAGTGGGTGCAGTGTTGAACCTGCTTCCTAGTGGGTGCAGTGTTGAACCTGCTTCACACATGAACCATGGATTGATTCCCTGTCAATCTTTATCCACTGACAATCGTTCGTTACAACTTTTCAGTGTTCATGGAAAATATGTCTTTGAGTGGAACAGAAAAAAATGTACATTAAAATCTGCCGTTGTTCGATGAGACAGTAGTCACAACAGTGTTAAATGTAAAATATTCCTTTTTGCATATTTTGTGAGTGGTCACGGCGGTGGGCCTCCTACACGAATGGACACTGGTTCTAATTATACACGAATAGTATACAGTATTGACAAGAATCTTTATGACTACTGTGCTCTTCACACCAAGGCTGAGGGACTGATTAGCTAATCTTTTGTATATAGTTCTTTTCTTCCAATTATGTTCTTGAATTTGTATTGATAAAGCCACTGGATGGAGAAACGTCTGCAATAAAGATACCCAGATGTTGCACATGTGTCTAATTTTTCACAATGGTTCTAGTCCTTGTCACTTCCTCTGCTTTATAAAAGAACAGAGGGTACCAGGGGACCCAGATTATGACAGGGGATACCAGGAGACATGATATGACAGGGGTTACCAGGGACACAGATTATGACAGAGGACAGTAGTAGGCAAGTTTAAGCCTAACTCAAAAGAGGTAAGACTGAAAGCCAAACAAAATAAAATGTAATAATTCTAATGAATTAATTATTTACCCTTGGGAGAGTCAAAAGTAAAGTGACTTTACTGTCTTACCCCGTTCACCAATTAACAACAGTATTTCCTGCTCAGGAGCTAGGTGGCGCTGATGTACAAACACCATCCCAAGTAGTGAAATGGCAGACCACCACTCGTCTCCTTAACACTCACAGACGATATGAAAGATATATATACTATTCTTGAACTGGGGTTCACCTGTGGTGCAAATTGTCCGACTCAAACCCTCGGAGAAGTATATAAAAGGGCTTCAAGGAATTTTTTTGGATTCCTTACTGAAGCCAATTGAATATTCCACTTCCCCTACCAACCCTTTTTTTCAACCAATAAGTATATTGCGCAACACGGTACACAAGGTTCAAAAGATACATTGCTGGTACAAACATGACATATACAGTACATGAGGGTTGAGGGATACATTACAAGTACATATTGCTACGTATTTGTCAAAAATTACAATGTAAAAAATCTTATCCAGCTCCTTTGAGAAGGGTCGCGTATCCAGAATACCACGGGTGTTACCCCTCTCAACTGCAGCACTGAGTCGCTGAAATAGAAAACTAGCTCCCAAGGGGATTCCTAGCTTCCTTGATGAGTCTTTTGCCAAGATTCTTAAGGAACTTATTAAATTATTCTTGTCAGTGTGAGGGTGTGTATGTGCATGTGGGTGCATGTACTCACCTATATGTAATCACCTGTGTGTGGTTGCAGGGGTAGAGTCATAGCTCCTGGCCCCGCCTCTTCAGTGGTCGATACTAAGTCACTCTCCCTGCTCCATGAGCTTTATCATACCTCTTCTTAAAGCTATGTATGGAACTTGCCTCCACTATTTCACTCTCCAGATTATTCCACTTCCTGACAACTCTAAGGCTACAGAAATACTTCTTAACATCCATATGACTCATCTGGGTTTTCAACTTCCAATTGTGGCCTTTTGTTTCTGTATCCCAACTCTGAAACATTCGAGCCTTGTCCACTTTGTAAATTCCTCTCAGTATTTTAAGTCGTTATCATGTCCTCCCTATCCCTCCTCTCCTCTAGTGTCATCAGGTTGAGTTTCCTTAACCTCTCTGTAGACAGCCTGTACTGTCTGCATAGACAGCCTATGCTGTCTCCCAGGCGAGTTCATATTTCATGCCATGCTCGTGCTACCACCTATTAGCCATACCCTCTTCAGTCTGCCCCACCATGTTCCTTTCTCACTTCTCGTCCAGGCATCACTCAGTCAACAGGACTACTCTCTCACCCTCTCATGGGCATGGCCCTCCCGGGCCATGTACACAAACACACTGCCTGCGTACCCTCACGTTATCGCAAATAAAGTAAGAAGCCTCCGAAGCCCAGTCAGTGTTCTCACATGTTCGTGAATGGCTTAGTGTCGATTTTTGCACAAAAAGTGTCATTTGCTAGTAAGCCATGTTGTACCATATGTGCAGTAGGTGTGTGCAGTTTTCCGTGTGTCCTGTGTAGTCTTGAGCACAGCTGTGTGTGGACCACAGTATGTTCGCCCAGACCAATGTAGCACCTAGTGCTACTTGTCACCCAGTGTGACCGCACGCTCGCTTGACAGCTGACATTAGTCAGTTCAGGCGTCAGTTACCAGCGTCCGAGCACCTTGTATAGAAAGCTCTTATTGTTCGCTGCTCGTAATGCCCTGCTGAATCGTACTCGCGACGACTCCCGTCTAGACCCATTCCACTTCACCACCTAGACCGTCAGAGTGCAGTTATATGTAGAGACCAGTCTGAGGACTCTTAGACCATCCTCTGCTATAACTTCAACTGTCGAGAGAATGGCACTCGTCAAGCTGCAGTAGCACTGTCAGCCTCGTGGCACAGCTTCAGTGAGCAGCCTGCACAATAATGATGTCACTTTGACTGCTAGCCCACTCACTGCAGTAAGGTGTATACTGTTACGACCTCCAGATGTTTCGCCGAGTCGTCTCTCGCTTGCCAGAAGTAGTTCTGTCCAGTTGCAACTACTGACGACGCCTCACTCGAGGGCACCAGCAGGTTGTGCCCTAGGTTGAGTGAACCCTGCAGTGACTACTACTACGAAGACTGCTTCACCGTCCAAGAGGAGATCGTACCCTGTTACGTCAGAGCTCAGCCGCAGTGATGTTTCTGTGTTGCAGTATCTGTCCAGATGCAGGAAGGCGTGCAGTGATGCCCATTGATGTTTTTATTTTGTGTTCTGTGCCCATTTTTTTTATAGCCAGTCATGGTAAGGGACGACCATGGGGATGCATGGCCGAGCAAATGTAGGCAGCCTGTACTGTCTGTATAGACAGCATATGCTGTCTCCCAGCTGAGGTCATATTTTGTGCCATGCTCATGCGCCCACCTATAGGTCATACCCATTTCAGTCTGCACCCCCCATGTTCCTTTCTCACATCTCGTCCAGGCATCACTCAGTCAACAGGTCTACTCCTCTCTCCCTCGCATGGGCATGGCCCTCCCGGGCCATGGGCACAAATACACTGCCTGTGTACCCTCACGTTATTGCAAATAAAGTAAGAAGCCTCCGAAGCCTTATCATTCATCCACCACTTGCAGCAGAAAGCCACAATTAACACTGGATATATCTCCTCGTGATTCGTTGTGGTTTCCATACTGGTGCTGCATACTATTGTATAGGCCTGCCGTACACACCATGTCGTGAAGGACTCCTTACTCAGATGTCGAAATGCTAATCTCAGGATTGTCAAACCCCATATGCTGCAGCAGTTATTTGACTGATGTGTGCCTCAGGAGACATGTTCGTTATAATGATTACCCCAAGATCCTTTTCTTTAAGTGACGTTTGCAGCCTTTGATCCCTAACGTCTGTGGTCTTCTTTGTTCTTCCCCAATCTTCATGACTTTGCACTTACTCCAGGAGCCATTTGTCGGACCAGACTTGTAGTTCGTCCAGATTTCCTTGCATTCTCCTCATCAGTGACACTTTTGAATCTGTTCCTTGCATCAATTCATTCACATATACAAGAAACAGCATCAGACCTAGGACTGACCCTTTTGGAACCCCATTCCAAAAGGGTCAGGTATTCCCTGCTCCATTGCAGTACTTTCGCTACTATTCTTGCTTGCACTTGTAATTTTCTTACCAGTCTCTCTCTCTCTCGTGTCCTACTTACTGTTACCTAATAGTAGAACTCAAGTATATTTGTGACACAGGATTTAAAATCTTTGAAGCCGTGCTGATTGGCATGTATGAGCCCAATCCTTTCAATGTGTTCCACCACTGTTCTCCTGATAATACTATACAAGTCAGTGACACTGGTCTGTAGTTTAACGCTGCCTGTCTGTCTCCTTAAAAATTGGAACTACATTTGCTGTCTTCCACGCCTCAGGCAATTGTCCAGTTTCGATAGATTTACTGAAGATTGCTGCTAGTGGCACACACAGTTCCTCTGCTTCCTCTCTCAGGTTCGAAGGAGATATGTTACCTGGGCCCACCACCTTTGAGGTATCTAGTTCACCTAGCAGTTTCTTTACCTTCTCCTTGGTTATGCGTATTGTGTCTAGCACCTGATAGTGCACCCTACCTACATGATTTGCTGAAAGCTTTTCTGTGTCTATTGTGAATACTTCTCTAAATCTTGTATTAAGTTCATCACATACTTCCTGATCACTCTTTGTGAGTTCCCCTCCTCCTTTCCTCAGCCTGATTACCTGGTCCTTGACTGTTGTTTTTCTTCTAATGTGACTGTATAACAACTTTTCAGATTTTTCTTTTGATGCTATGTCGTTCTCGTATTTCTTTGGGCCTCTCTCCTTATCCCTGCATAATTGTTTCCTGGTTCTTCTGCTCAACTCCTTGTTTTCTTGAGTTCTTTGCCTTCTATGCTGTTTCCATGTTTTAGTACACTTGGCTTTGGCCTCTTTACTCCTCTAGTTAATCCATGGGCTCACTCTGGTCTTACCATTTTTTCTGTTACCCTTTGGTATGAACTTCTTCTCTGCCTCCCTGCATTTAGTGGACACTAGTTCCATCATTTAATTTACTGTTTTTCCCTCTAGTTCTCTTTTCCACTGCACTTAATGCAGAAATCTTTTCATGCCTATGTAGTCCCCTTTCTTGATATTTGGCTTCTCTCGTCCTTCTCGTGCTGCTGCATTCTAAACTGTTAACTCTACAATGTATTCAAAACTCAGGACATCGTGATATCTAGCACCAAGGGGTCTCTCGTGTGTGAAATCCGCTATGTCTGATCTATTCAAGGTGAATATGAGATCCACCCTCGCTGCAACATCCTCTCTCTGGTTGTATCCCTAACATGTTGGGGCATGAAGTTCTCCAACATCTTAGCCCTCCACGTTTCTGGTCCCTCATGTGGCTCTAGGTTTTCCCAGTCAATCTCTTTGATTGAAATCCCCCATTATGAGTAATTTTGTCCTACCCATATGAGCCCTCCTGGCCAATTCAGCTAGTGTATCCATCATTGCTCTGTTGCGCTCATCATACTCTTGTCTTGGCCTCCTGCTGTTCAGTGGTGGGTTATACATCACTGGTATCATCACCTTTGGACCCCCAGTCTGAAGTGTTCCTACAGTGAAGTCGTCTGTTTCCCCCCTCTGTCCATTCCTCCCATTTCCTCAAAACTCCACTGGGTGTTGATGAGCAGTGCTACTCCTCCTCCTCTGTTCTATCTGTGTTTCCTCAGGATCTGATATCCAGTTGGAAAGATTGTATCTGTTAGCATCCCTGTAAGTTTTGTCTCTGTTCATGCTATGATGTCAGTGGATTCATCAATGATTCTTTCTTGCCACTCTTCACTCTTATTTGTTATTCCATCTGCATTGGTGTACCATACCTTTAGCTTCCTTTCCAGTACTGTATTTTGGGAGGAAGAAGAGGATGGTGCCGGCAGGAGTTTTGGGAGGCAGGGAGGAATATTATGATAGGCTGCTGTAATTGTGAAATTAGTGCTTGGAGGGGTGGGGGCTATGAAGATTGGTTTGTTTCTGGTTATTGTGACTTAACTCAGTGAAGACGTGTCTTGTGTGCTCTCTGTGAATCTAAACAAGATGTCCTCTCTTGAGCTACTCTACCAGCAGCTGAAGGAAGAACTGAGGGTAGCTAAGCTTGAGATACAGCGACTGACTGAGGAAAACAAGAGGATTCGTAGTAATCCTCCTGTTGAGAATCCTCAAGCCAAGAAAGGAACCTGGACAGTGGCCGGAATGCATGGGACAAAGTTAAAGATCAAGAGGATGGATGGAGAGGTAGAATTAACGAAGAACCAGAAACCTGTTGTGGAAACATCGAACCGATTCTCCGTGTTACCCGATGAATGTGAGTCGACTACATGGAACATCACGAACGACACCAAGGAAGGTAAGAACATTGTTCTTGTTGGGGATAGTCAAATTAGGTATATGGATAGGGCCTTCTGCTTGAAAGAGAGAAGTAGGAGACAGAGGGTTTGCTTTCCTGGGGCTGGGATGGAGGATATTGTTAGCCGTCTGGATGACATCATGAGAGGTAATGGGAGCAATCCTATTATCTGTCTCAGTGCTGGAGGCAACGATGTTGGCAGACGTAGGAGTGAGGACCTGACTAGCAGGTATAGGTCAGCAATAGACATAATTAGGAAGAAGGGTGGGAACCCTGTCATATGTGGTATTTTGCCAAGGAGAGAGTTGGAGATGAATGGCTGTCCAGGGCAATTGGTGTCAATTGCTGGCTGGACAAACACTGTAAGGATAATGCAGTACCATTCATTTGCAACTGGGACCACTTCTATGGCCGAAATGACATGTATGCCAAGGATGGGGTTCACTTATCCAGGGCAGGTGTGGATTTTCTTGCTAGCTCAGTTGAGGGTGTTGTTAGGACTTTAAACTAGGATTAGTTAGAGGTATGGGTTTAGAAATGGAAAATACTGAATGTCGAAATATAGATCTAGGCTTTGATATAAAAATTCTTAACAATAACAAGGACAGAAATAGGTATAGTGGTAAAACAGAATGGAGCAGGAAGGGTAAAGAGAAAGGAGGGTCTTTAAAAGTGTATTATACAAATCGTCGTAGTGCTAGGAATAAGATGGACGATTTGAGATTAGTTGCAAGTGCAGGTAACATTGATGTATTTGCCATAACTGAGACGTGGTTCAATACAAAAAATAGGGACATGCCTGCTGAATGTCATATACAGGGTTTTAAATTGTTCCAAGTAGACAGAAGTTTCGGGAAGGGGGGTGGAGTGGCACTGTATGTCCGAGATCGCTTGAACTGTTGCATAAAAAAGGGAATAAAGTCTGAAATAACACATACAGAGTCTGTCTGGATAGAATTTTCAGAGGGGCATGAAAAATTGATTTTAGGTGTAATATACCGTCCCCCAAACTTAGATAGGGACCAAGGGAGACTACTATGGGAGGAAATTGTTAAGGCCACAATGCACGATAACGTAGTTATTCTGGGTGACTTCAACTTTAGTCAAATTGATTGGAATTTTTTGACTGGGAATTTAGAAGCTAACGACTTCTTAGATGTAGTTCAAGATTGTTTTTTGAAGCAGTTTGTGACAGAACCTACAAGGGGAAATAACCTGCTTGACTTAGTTCTGGCAAACAAGGAAACCCTTGTTAATAATTTAGAAATTACAGAGGAAATCGGCGCAAGCGACCACAAATCAATTACCTTTGGCATTGAATGGAAGTTTCATAGTACGAATAACTCAGTAACGGTCCCAGATTTTCGCTTAGCAGATTACAATGGACTTAGAGAACACTTATCATCTGTGGACTGGGGTAATGAAGAGAGCTATCAATATGACAGTTTTCTGAACACTATACATGCTGTCCAAATAACATTTATCCCATATAAAGAAATTAGATCGAATAGAAATGACCCAAAATGGATGAATAATAGGCTCAAATATCTTTTAGGGCAGAAGAAAGGAATTTATAGGCGTATCAAAAGAGGTGAGGGTCATCTTATGAGTCAGTATATTGACATTAAGAGGGACGTTAAAAGGGATAAGAAAAGCTAAACGGGACTACAAAATTAAAGTTGCTAGGATTCGAAAACTAACCCAAAAGTTTTTTCAGGTGTATAGAACAAAAGTTAGAGATAAGATAGGTCCCCTTAAAAATAATTATGGGTATCTTACTGACAAAGAGAATGAAATGTGCTCTATTTTTAATAATTATTTTCTCGCGGTTTTCACTCAGGAAGACACTAATAATATCCCAAGAATTAGGTATTTTGGAAAAATAAACACATAAGCAGTATAATGTGATCCTTTATTGACAACGTTTCGCCCACGCAGTGGGCTTTATCGAGTCACAGACAGATCTAGGTAGATCTGTCTGTGACTCAAATATTGAACAAATATTCTGTTAGTGGGATGGAATGTGAAGGAACTGCCTAGAATGGGCCAACAGGCCTGCTGCAGTGTTCCTCCTTTCTTATGTTCTTATGTTCTTATGTTCTTATGTTTGGATGATATGGGGTGACAGGGGTTGAGGGGTTTCTGTAATCATTTGTGTCTGACGTTCCCCCGGATGCTGAGCTTTCCTGTCTGTCGTTGCCTGTCGTGTCTCTTTCCTTCCACTGGTTTGTCTTACTCTCACTCTCAGAACATAAGAACATAAGAAAGGAGGAACACTGCAGCAGGCCTGTTGGCCCATACTAGGCAGGTCCTTCACAATCCATCCCACTAACAGAATAATTGCCCAACCTAATTTTCAATTCTACCCAAGAAATAAGCTTTGAAGATTCTATTAACTCAAGTGCAGTCCCACTCAAATCCAACCTCTCACTCATGAATTTATCCAACCTAAATTTGAAACTACCCAAGGTCCTAGCTTCAATAACCCTACTAGGCAGACTGTTCCACTCATCAACTACCCTATTTCCAAACCAATATTTTCCTATATCCTTTCTAAATCTAAACTTATCCAATTTGAATCCATTATTGCGGGTCTCTCTTGGAGAGATATCCTCAAGACCTTATTTATATCCCCTTATTAATACCCATCTTCCACTTATATACCTCGATCATGTCTCCCCTCGTTCTTCGTCTTACAAGTGAATGTAATTTAAGGGTCTTCAATCTTTCTTCATACGGAAGATTTCTAATGCTATGAATTAACTTTGTCATTCGTCGCTGAATGTTTTCTAACGAATTTATATCCATTCTGTAAAATGGAGACCAGAACTGAGCTGCATAATCTAGGTGAGGCCTTACTAGTGATGTATAAAGCTGTAATATAACCGCTGGACTTCTGTTGCTTACACTTCTTGATATAAATCCCAGTAATCTATTTGCTTTATTTCTTACGCTTAGGCATTGCTGACTTGGTTTGAGGTTGCTGCTTACCATAACCCCCAGATCCTTTTCGCATTCTGTACGGCTGAGTTCAACATTATTAAGCTGGTAGATGCTAGGGTTATGAACATTCCCGAGCTTTAGAACTTTGCATTTATCTACATTGAACTGCATCTGCCATTTTTCTGACCATGAATTGAGTTTGTCTAAATCCTCCTGAAGTTCCGTGACATCTACGTCTGAATCGATTATCCTACCTATCTTCGTGTCATCAGCGAATTTGCTCATATCACTAGTAATTCCCTCGTCAAGGTCATTTATATATATTATAAACAACAACGGGCCCAAAACCGATCCCTGTGGAACGCCACTTGTTACAGATCCCCACTCAGATTTAACCCCATTAATGCACACCCTCTGCTTCCTATTGGTGAGCCATGAATCGATCCATGAAAACACTTTTCCTCCAATGCCGTGAGCAGCCACTTTCTTTAACAGTCTCTGATGTGGTACTCTATCAAAAGCCTTACTAAAATCCAAATAAACAATATCGAATTCTTTATCATGATCAACTGCCTCAAAAGCCTTACTGAAAAAAGTTAATAAATTAGTTAGGCAGGAACGGCCCCTGGTGAATCCATGTGAACTGAATCACTCCCTGTGAACTGAACCAGGATGCCCCCTATTGAGCAACTTTACCAGCAGCTTAAGGAGGAATTGAGGGTAGCGAAGCTTGAGATACGGCGATTGACGGAGGAAAACAAGAGGATTCGTAGTAGTCCTCCTGTTGTGAGTCCTCAGGTCAAGAAGGGAACCTGGTCAGTGATCGGACAGCATGGGACGAAGTTGAAGATCAAGAAGACGAATGGAGAGGTAGTAACGACGAAGAAGAAAGAGACTGCTGTGGAAACTTCGAACTC
>WNWK01023957.1:17500-30391 GCA_009830355.1 Cherax destructor | reverse complement strand
GAGCTTTAGGCAGGGAAAAAGCAGCAGCGTGAGCCCTTGGTCCGGAAAGCAGCAACATGTTTCTAGGCACAAGAAAGCAGCAGCACGGAGCCCCAGGCAGCAGCGTGAGTCCTAGGCACGGGAAAGCAGTTAGCACGAGTCCTAGGCACGGGAAAGCAGCAGCGTAAGTCCTAGGCACGGAAAGCAGAAGCGTGAGTCCTAGGCATCGGAAAGCAGTAGCGCAAGTCCTAGGTACGGGAAAGCAGAAGCGTGAGTCCTAGGCACGGAAAGCAGCAGCGTATGTCCTAGCACGAGAAAGGAAGCGTGAGATCTTGTGCAGTACGGAAAGTAGCAGCGTAAGTCTTGTGACGGAAAGCAGCAGCGTGAGTCTTGTGTACGAGAAAGAAGCAGGTGAAACCTTGTGCACTGGAAAGTAGCAGCGTAGTCTTGTGTACGGGAAAGAGCAGCGTAAGTCCTAGGCACGGAAACAGCAGCGTGAGTCCAGGACGGGAGCAGCAGCGTGAGTCTCTAGGCACGGGAGTAGCAGCGTAAGTCCTAGGCACGGGAGTAACAGCACGCAAGTCCAGGCACAGGAAAGAAAGCAGCGTAAGTCCTAGGACAGGAAAGCAGAAGCGTGAGCTTCTAGGCACGGGAAAGCAGAAGGTGAGTCCTAGGCACGGAAAGCAGAAGGTGAGTCCTAGGCACGGAAAGCAGCAGCACAAAGGGGTTCCTGGTACGGGAAAGCAGTAGCTGAGTCCTAGTGTACGGGAAAGCAGTAGCGTGAGTCCGGGTACGGGAAAGCAGCAGCGCTGAGTCCTAGTGTACAGGAGCAGTAGCGTGAGTCCTAGGCACGGAAAGCAGCAGCATGAGTCCTTTTGTGCTACCCAGGAAAGCAGCAGCTGAGTCCTAGGCACGGGAAAGCAGAAGCGTGAGTCCCAGGCACGGGAAAGCAGCAGCGTGAGCCCTAGGTATGGGAAGCAGCAGCATGAGTCCTTGGTTTACGGAAAATAGCAGCGTGATCTAGGCACGGGAAAGCAGAAGCGTAGTCCTAGCACGGAAAGTAGTAGCGTGAGTCATGTGTATGGGAAAGCAGCAGCGTGAGTCCTAGGTACGGAAGCAGCAGCGTGAGTCCTAGGCACGGAAAGTAGAGCGTGAGTCCTAGGCACGGATAAAGCAGCAGCGTGAGCTTGTGTACGGAAAGCAGAGCGTGAGTCCTGTGTATGGAAAGCAGAGCGTGAGTCCTAGGTACGGAAAGCAGCAGCATGAGTCCTAGGTACGGGAAAAAGCAGCGTGAGTCCTAGGGGTAGTCGGGAAAATAGCAGCATGAGTCCTAGGTACGGAAAGCAGCAGCGTGAGCTCCTAGGCACGGAAAGCAGCACGAGTCCCTAGGCAGGAAAGCAGAAGGCGAGTCCTAGGACGGGAAAGCAGCAGCGTGAGCCCTAGGCACGGAAAGTAGTAGCGTGAGTCCAGGTACGGGAAAGCAGAGGTGAGTCCAGGCAGGGGAAGCAGCGTGAGTCCTAGGCACTGGAAAGCAGTAGCACGAGTCCTAGGCACGGAGCAGAAGGCTGCAGTCCTAGGCACGGAAAGCAGAAGGTGAGTCCTAGGTACGGGAAAGTAGCAGCATGAGCCCAGTACAGGAAAGAGCACCCAGTGAGTCCTAGTGACGGAAAGCAGAAGCGTGAGTCCTAGGCACGAGAAAGCAGCACGTGAGTCCAGCACGGAAAGTAGCAGCGTGAGTCTACGGAAAGAAAGCAGCAGAGTCCTAGGCACGGGAAAGCAGAAGGGTGAGTCTTGTCACGGGAAAGAGAAGGTGAGTCCTAGGTACGGAAGCAGGATGAGTCCTAGGTACGGGGAAGCAGCAGCGTGGAGTCCTAGGCACGGAAAGCAGAGCGTAAGTCTAGGCACGGAAAGCAGCAGCGTAAGTCCTAGGTACGGAAAAGCAGAGCGTGAGTCCTAGGTATGGGAAAGCAGAATGAGTCCTGGTACGGAAAACAGCAGCATGAGTCTTGTGTACGGGAAGCAGCAGCGTAAGTCCTAGGCACGGGAAAGCAGAAGCGTGAGTCCTAGTACGGGAAAGAGAGCGAGTCCTAGGCAGGGGAAAGAGAGCGTGAGTCCTAGTACACAAGAAAGAGAGCGTGAGTCCTAGGCACGGGAAAGCAGCAGCATGAGTCCAGGCACGGAAAACAGCAGCACAAGTGAGCCTAGGCACGGAAAGTAGAAGCGTGAGTCTTGTGTACGGGAAAGTAGAAGCGTGAGTCCTGTGTACAGGAAAGCAGCAGCTGAGCTCCTAGGTACGGAAAGCAGAGGTGAGTCCTAGGTACGGAAAGCAGCAGCATGAGTCTTGTGTACGGGAAAATAGCAGCGTGAATCTTGTACGGGAAAGCAGAAGCGTGAGCCTAGGCATGGGAAAGCAGCAGCATGAGCCTAGGTACGGAAAATAGCAGCGTGAGTCTTGTGTAGGGGAAAGTAGCTAATGAGTCCTCAGGTACGGAAAGAGAAGCGTGAGTCCTAGGTACGGGAAGCAGCTTACTGATTCTTGTGTACGGAAATAGCAGCGTGATCTTAGACGGGAAAGCAGCAGCGTGAGCCCAGGTATGGGAAAGAGTAGCATGAGCCTAGGTACAGGAAACAGCAGCGTGAGCCCTAGGCACGGAAAGCAGAAGCCTGAGTCTAGGCACGGAAAGCAGAAGCGTGAGTCTTGGTACGGTAAAAGCAGCATGAGCCTTGGTATGGAAAGCAGCAGCACCTTGGACGTGAAAGTAGCACCATGAACCTTGGTACGGAAAATAGCAGCGTGAACCTTGGTACGGAAAGTAGCAGCACGACTTTGGACGGGAGAGAAGCGGAGTCCTGTGCACGGAAAGCAGCAAGAGTCCTAGGTACGGGAAAGAGAAGGTGAGTCCAGGCACGGGAAAGCAGCAGCGTAAGTCCTAGGCACGGAAAGCAGAGCCGTGAACTTGTGAAACGGAAAAGCAGCATAGAGTCCAGGTACGGGAAATAGCAGCGTGAGTCTTCGACGGAAAGTAGTAGCATGAGCCCTAGGTACGGGAAAGTGAGATGAGCCCAGGTACGGAAAACAGCAGCGTGAGTCTGTGACGGGGAAAGAGCAGCGAGCCTAGGTACGGGAAAAGGCTGAGCCGGACGGAAAGAGAGCTGAGTCTGGAGGGGAAAGAGAACGTGAGTCTTGTACGAAAGCAGAGTGAGCCTAGTACGGGAAATGAGGTGAGTCCTAGGCACGGGAAAGAGCAGCCAGCTAGGCACGGGAAGAGAGGTGAGTCCTAGGTACGGAGCAGAAGTGAGTCTGGCACGGAAGCAGCAGCATGAGCTCCTAGGCACGGAAAGAGAAGGTGAGTCTTGGTACGGAAAGAGAAGTGATTTTGACGGGAAAGTAGCAGCATGAGTCTTGGACGGAAAGTAGCAGGTGATCTTGAAAGAAAGCAGAGCGTGAGTCTCAGACGGAAAGTAGCAGCATGAGCCTGGTACGGGAAAGAGAAGCTGAGTCTAGGTACGGGAAAGAGAAGCGTGAGTCCAGGACGGGGAAGCAGCAGCATATCCTAGGACGGAAAACAGGGCTGAGCTCCAGGTACAGGAAGCAGAGGTGAGTCCAGGTAGGAAGAGAGCTGAGCCTAGTACGGAAAGAGAAGCTGAGTCCTAGGTACGGAAAGCAGAGGTAGTCCAGGCACGGAAGAGAAGGGAGTCTTGGAGGAAGCAGCAGCATGAGCCTTGGTATGGGAAGAGCAGCGTGAGCCTTGTGACGTGAAAGAGCACCATGAACCTTGTGTACGGAAAATAGCAGCGTGAACCTTGTGTACGGGAAAGACGGGAGAGCCTAGGTACGGAAAGAGAAGGTGATCTGAAGCTCAGGTACGGAAAGTAGAAGCTGAGTCTTAGGTACGGAAAGAATGATCGTGTACGAGTGAGCTAGTCTGTGACAGGAAAGTAGAGCGTGAGTCTTGTGCTGTACTGGAAAGAGTAGCGAATGCGAGTCTTGTGTACAGGAAAGTAGAAGTGAGTCTTGGTACGGAAAGAGAGCGTGAGTCTTGTGTCGGAAAACAGCTGACTTGGTACGAAAAGTAGCAGGTGATCCTTGTGTACGGAAAGTAGCAGCGTGACCTTGTGTACGGGAAAGTAGCAGCGTGAGCCTAGGTACGGGAAGAGAGCTGAGCCTGTGTACGGAAAAAGCAGCGTGAGCCTTGTGTATGGAAAGTAGTAGCATGAGCCTTGTGTACGGGAAAATAGCAGCGTGAGCCTTGTGTACGGGAAAGTAGAAGCGTGAGTCTTGTGTACGGGAAAGTAGAAGCGTGAGTCTTGTGTACGGGAAAGTAGCAGCATGAGCCTTGTGTATGGGAAAGTAGCAGCGTGAGCCTTGTGTACGTGAAAGTAGCACCATGAACCTTGTGTACGGGAAAATAGCAGCGTGAACCTTGTGTACGGGAAAGTAGCAGCATGAGCCTTGTGTACGGGAAAGTAGAAGCGTGAGTCTTGTGTACGGGAAAGTAGCAGCATGAGTCTTGTGTACGGGAAAGTAGAAGCGTGAGTCTTGTGTACGGGAAAGTAGCAGCGTGAGTCTTGTGTACGGGAAAGTAGAAGCGTGAGTCTTGTGTACGGAAAAGTAGCAGCGTGAGTCTTCTGTACGGGAAAGTAGTAGCATGAGCCTTGTGTACGGGAAAGTAGCAGCTTGAGCCTTGTGTACGGGAAAGTAGCAGCATGAGCCTTGTGTACGGGAAAATAGCAGCGTGAGTCTTGTGTACGGGAAAGTAGCAGCATGAGCCTTGTGTACGGGAAAGTAGCAGCATGAGCCTTGTGTACGGGAAAGTAGAAGCTTGAGTCTTGTGTACGGGAAAGTAGAACCGTGAGTCTTGTGTACGGGAAAGTAGTAGCGTGAGCCTTGTGTACGGGAAAGTAGAAGCGTGAGTCTTGTGTACGGGAAAGTAGCAGCATGAGCCTTGTGTACGGGAAAGTAGAAGCGTGAGTCTTGTGTACGGGAAAGTAGAAGCGTGAGTCTTGTGTACGGGAAAGTAGCAGCATGAGCCTTGTGTACGGGAAAGTAGAAGCGTGAGTCTTGTGTACGGGAAAGTAGAAGCGTGAGTCTTGTGTACGGGAAAGTAGCAGCATGAGTCTTGTGAACGGGAAAGTAGCAGCGTGAATCTTGTGTACAAGAAAGTAGCAGCGTGAGTCTTGTGAACGGGAAAGTAGCAGCATGAGCCTTGTGTACGGGAAAGTAGAAGCGTGAGTCTTGTGTACGGGAAAGTAGAAGCGTGAGTCTTGTGTACGGGGAAGTAGCAGCATTAGTCTTGTGTACGGGAAAATAGCAGCGTGAGCCTTGTGTACAGGAAAGTAGAAGCGTGAGTCTTGTGTACGGGAAAGTAGTAGCGTGAGCCTTGTGTACGGGAAAGTAGAAGCGTGAGTCTTGTGTACGGGTGATGGATGTCATGGGGTGACATCGCGAAGTGACGTCGTGGAGTCGGCAGCATCGTGACGTCAGCAGCATGGTGGTGACGTCAGTGGAGTCAGGCAGCATCGTGACGTCATGGGCTGATGATCCACGTGGCTTGTAGATCCACGTGGCTTGTAGATCCACGTGGCTTGGTCACACGTGGCTTCGAGTGGCCTCGACACTCGGATACACAGTTCTGGCAAGAATTCACAAGGAAATTCACAGAAAACAGCAGAGTGAGTGAGTGCAGTGAGTGGAGTGTGTGGCGTACACTAGGGCGGGTGTGTATGGTGAGAGACCGGGCCGCGGGCCGACCTCCCTCACCCACAACACACGAGGAGACACGCTCACACTGGGAAATCACCACAAACTCACCTCTGAAGTGCTGAAATAGTTGTGCTGAGCTGAACAATAACAGCAGAACATGCTGGCAAGGCTGAGCACGTGACTGAGAAACAGCATGGGACGCTGTGGCGTGAAGTCAGTGACGCCATTTCTCGGAGAATTAGACAAATTTCGGCCTGAATCCTGCTTGTACCTGTGTCTGGATGCTGAGATTTGCAGACACGACATCAGGATAACTCGTTGAGAGACGGATGCTTCTTGTAGAGACTGATGAAGTGGTAGATAACTTCAGTCCTCTTCCTCCCCTCAACACATCAGCTGTGAGGCACCGCTGTCACTCTTACATCTCTTTACATCATTCCACCAGTCGCTCTTCTTCCCTCCCACACCCATTTTCCTGTAACCACAAACTTCTGCTGAATACACTAACACATTCTAAAACCTACCCCATACATCTTCAACCTCATTGCCTATACTCTTCACTAGCCCATCTATCTTCCAATAGTTGTTTATGTTACCTAACTGCCTCCTCCTTTAGTTTATAAACCTTCACCTCTCTCTTACTTGCTGCTTCAATTTTCCTTGTATCCCATCTACCTTTTACTCTCATTGTAGCTACAACTAAAACGTGATCTGATATTTATGTGGCCCCTCTATAAACATGTACATCCTGAAGTCTACTCAACAGTCTTTTATCTACCAATGCGCAGTCCAACAAACTACTGTCATTACGCGCTACATCATATCTTGTACACTCATTTATCCTTTCTTTCTTAATGTATTACCTATAACCAACCCCCATTCTATACAAGTTCAGTCAAAGGCTCCCCATTATCATTTACACCTGGCACCCCAAACTTACCTATCACACCCTCTCTAAACGATAGTTATTTGGCGTTTTGGAGGCGTGGTTGTAAATGATAAGACTTCGGAGGCTTCTTACTTTATTTGTAATAAAGGTGCGGGTAACAGGCTGCGTGTCTGTGGCCATGGCCCAGGTGGGCCATGCCCCTTGCGAGAGGGAGAGGAGTAGGCCTATTGACTGAGTGAAGTCTGGGCGCCAAGTGAGAGAGGGCCAGGGCGGGTCTGGTAGACGTGGGTACGCCTACCAGGCTTGCCCTCTGGCGGAATACTATGGAAACTAGCATGGCACGAAATATGAACTCAGCTGGCAGACAGCATGGCTGTCTATGCAGACAGTCAGGCTGTCTACATCTTGACTGAGTGAAGTCTGGGCGCCAAGTGAGAGAGGGCCAGGGCGGGTCTGGTAGACGTGGGTACGCCTACCAGGCTTGCCCTCTGGCGGAATACTATGGAAACTAGCATGGCACGAAATATGAACTCAGCTGGCAGACAGCATGGCTGTCTATGCAGACAGTCAGGCTGTCTACACGGGAAAGTAGCAGCATGAGCCTTGTGTACGGGAAAGTAGCAGCGTAAGTCTTGTGTACGGGAAAGTAGCAGCGTGAGTCTTGTGTACGGGAAAGTAGCAGCGTAAATCTTGTGTACGGGAAATTAGCAGCGTAAGTCTTGTGTACGGGAAAGTAGCAGCGTGAGCCTTGTGTACGGGAAAGTAGCAGCGTGAGCCTTGTGTACGGGAAAGTACCAGCGTAAGTCTTGTGTACGGGAAAGTACCACCGTGAGTCTTTTGTATGGGAAAGTAGCAGGGTGAGTCTTGTGTACGGGAAAGTAGTAGCGTGATCCTTGTGCACGGGAAAGTAGCAGCGTGAGCCTTGTGTACGGGAAAGTTGCAGGGTGAGTCTTGTGTACGGAAAAGTAGCAGCGTGAGTCTTGTGTATCGGAAAGTAGCAGCATGAGCCTTGTGTATGGGAAAGTAGAAGCGTGAGTTTTGTGTACTGGAAAGTAGTAGCGTGAGCCTTGTGTACTGGAAAGTAGCAACATGAGCCTTGTGTATGGGAAAACACAAGTGGTGAAAATTTAAAGCCCATCAGATGAGTTATTCTCCAGTTATGGCACGTATTTCAAAGATTCCAAGTTACTTTTATTATTTTACAACATCAAATTAGTGCCAGGACACTTTCCTGGCACTAAGATACACCAGCCATTAAATATTGGAGTCGTTCAGAAGAGGTATTCTAAAAATTATTAAATGTGGTTTAAGAATATAAAGATCTCGCTACTTTACACATAAAATGATCAGATTTGAAGCAAAACATTTAAGTTTCACTCTTTCCTGTCGTCGAAGTTTTTGGTAGGTTTTCTGAGGTCTTGAAGCTCCGCCAATGAGGGTTTTCTGAGGTCTTGAAGCTCCGCCACTGAGGGTTTTGGAAGCGATTTGAGCCATTCCATGATACTGGCAATTAATTCAACAACTTTGGTCATAGGACACGTGAACATTGGAATTATTCCTACAATTTGGCCTCCGTTACCCTGAACCACTCCAAAACTATATTCCCACCTGCTTTTAACATTTCTATCTTTATTCCATCATTCCCAGCGGCCTTACCGTAAGCCTTTCATTCTACCCACTGCCTCACGAACTTCCCCCACACTCACAACTGGCTCTTCTCACTCCTACAAGATGTTATTCCTCCTTGCCCTATATACGAGATCACAGCTTCCTTATCTTCATCCACATATAACATTTCCTCAAAATATTCCCTCCATCTTCCCGATACCTCTAATTCTCTATTTAATAACGCTCCTCTCCTATTTTTAATTATCAAATCCATTCGTTCCCTAGGCTTTCTCAACTTATTAATCTCGCTCCAAAACTTTTTCTTATTTTCAACAAAATATGGTGATAACATCTCATCCACTCTCTCCTTTGCTCTCTTTTTGCATTGCTTCACCACTCTCTTAACCTCTTATTTTCTCTCCATATACTCCTCCTTCCTTGCATCATTTCTACTTCGAAAAAACCTCTCATATGCTAACTTTTTCACTCTTACATCTCTTTACATCATTCCACCAGTCGCTCTTCTTCCCTCCCACACCCATTTTCCTGTAACCACAAACTTCTGCTGAATACACTAACACATTCTAAAACCTACCCCATACATCTTCAACCTCATTGCCTATACTCTTCACTAGCCCATCTATCTTCCAATAGTTGTTTATGTTACCTAACTGCCTCCTCCTTTAGTTTATAAACCTTCACCTCTCTCTTACTTGCTGCTTCAATTTTCCTTGTATCCCATCTACCTTTTACTCTCATTGTAGCTACAACTAAAACGTGATCTGATATGTATGTGGCCCCTCTATAAACATGTACATCCTGAAGTCTACTCAACAGTCTTTTATCTACCAATGCGCAGTCCAACAAACTACTGTCATTACGCGCTACATCATATCTTGTACACTCATTTATCCTTTCTTTCTTAATGTATTACCTATAACCAACCCCCATTCTATACAAGTTCAGTCAAAGGCTCCCCATTATCATTTACACCTGGCACCCCAAACTTACCTATCACACCCTCTCTAAACGTTTCTCCTACTTTAGCATTTAGTTCCCCTATCACAATTACCCTCTCACTTGGTTCAAAAGTTCCAACACTCGCTTAACGTCTCCCACAATCTCTCTCTCTCCTCTATACTTCTCTCTTTTCCAGATGCATACACACTTATTATGACCCACTTTTCACATCCAACCCTTATTTTAATCCACATAATTTATACATTTATATTCCCTCTTCTCTTTCCATAACTGATCCTTCAACATTATTCCTACTCCTTCCTTAGCTCTAACTCTGTTACTCCTGACTTAATCCCATTTATTTCTCCACAGTGAAGCTCCCCTACCCCCTTCAGCTTTGTGTCTCTTACAGTAACGACATCCAACTTCTTTTCATTCACAATATTAGCATCTCTTATCATACGCACTACTTCCACGCACGTTCAAACATCCCAGTTTTGTAAAGTTCCTCTTCTCTTGTTTAGTAGTTTATTCAGGTGAAGGGGTTACTAGCCCATTGCTCCCGGCATTTTAGTCACCTCCTACGACACTCATGGCTTACGGAGGAAAGATTCTTTTCCACTTCCCCATGGAGATAAGAGGAAATAAAGAAGAACAAAAAATATTAAAAAAAGGAGAAAAACCTAGATGAGTGTGTATATATATATATGCATGTGCACGCCTATGTAGTGTAAGTATAAGTAGCAAGATATATCTGTTAATTAAGCACTGGAAGTGAAGTGCTAATAGAGCAGATTAATGCCACGTGATCTGGCGTATTAAATTGTTATACATATTAATTATTGCATGAGTAATAATTTTTCGTCTGATAATTCTATTCCCTTTTATTCATTAAGGAATCACACAATACAGTCCACTACAAATCACACAATATCTAAAATATTCTCGTATATATCTAGAAGCCAGGCTTGTTGTCAGAGGAGAGTAAGCTCTTCCGTTTGAAGGCTGTGTCAAGAGTGAGAGTAAGCTCTTCTGAAGGCTGTGTCAAGAGTGAGAGTAAGCTCTTCTGAAGGCTGTGTCAAGTGAGTAAGCTCTTCTGAAGTTGTGTCAAGAGTGAGAGTAAGCTCTTCTGAAGGAAGTAGTGTTCAAGAGTGAGAGTAGTTCACCCTTTATTCTGAAGATATAATTCTTCTGAATCAAAATATTTTCACATAAGATGGTAGAGTAAGCATCTTCTGGACTGACAGGAGAGATTTATTTATCGAAACTATAAACCATGAAAATATTCAAAATGGTAGTTACACGCTGGACCGGGATATTTATCAGCGGCACCTGACAAACACATGTAAAGTTCAATGGTAGACACATACAAAACAAAACTTTACGACAATGATATCTGAGATGAGGTAACCACTAAATACCACTGAAAGTTCCGTTTATATACTGTATCTGACAGCCCTTTGCATTTAACCACCTGGTGTGACGAATATTATATTTTGTTGAGGTTGTTACTGTAATTAGCATATTTGCCATGTCATGTGTCTTTGCTTTGAAATGATGTGTTCGTTGAAACTTGCAGGATTGAAGTGACTTGGCGAGTGAGGTGTACTGGGCGGGTATATGGTGGGTTTAGTGAGGTGTACTGGATGGGTATATGTTGGGGTTAATTTGATGTACTGGGTGAGTATATGGTGGAATGAAAGCAACGTCTTCTGTTTGAAGTGAGGTGGTGGTGTAATATGTGGATACTATATGTTGCGGTGTCAAAGTAATATAATGAGTGGCTATATGATTTTATGACAGATTTACTGTGAGGGAGAATAATTTGATGACAATTAGATGACAGTGAGGTGTAGGGTACCCTGTCAGTGAGGTGTACTGGGCAGGTTACCCTGTCAGTCAGGTGTACTATGTAGGATGTCAGTAAAGTGCCCTGGGTGAAATGGCAAAAGCTTTCTTGGTGAGAATATGATGAAAAAAAGAGAGAAGATGTATGGTGTATGTTGGTGACAACAGCGAAGACGAAGCCCTGAAGTAAACCACGTCCACTATACACACTCTCGAAAGAGTTTTAAGTTGACTTACTGGTTTAGTCACCCATTTCAAGAATTCCTTGAGCTGATTTTAACAATATGGATGCCATAACTATGTGACAAAATCCGCCAATGACAAATATTATTTTTTTGCAAGGCAGATGCAGCAACAAACTTTCTTAACGCCCTCCAACGCAGGTATTCAATCATCTAGCAAAGGTTGACTCAGGTGGATGACGATCTACCCGGGAATATTTCAGGTCAATAACTTCTCACCAACAGCCAGTGTGGTATAACAAACATATTCCAGTCTATGTGGATTTCTTAAATTTGCTTTGCAGCAGATTTCTTGAATTACGTTATTTAGGTTATGTTACGTTAAAATTTGTTAGGTTAGGCAAAGTTTAGATTAAATAGGTAAGAGAGTTTTTAGTCAATGAAAATTAACAACTTATAAAAAATCGGCAATAAATGAAATATAAAATAAAGGCGATAAAAACTTTAGATGTACGAAGGGAAGAAGATTCAGTCCAATAATCATTGTTTAAGTCTCGTTAAACAATCATCCATTAACTCTCATAACAACAGTGATAAAATGTTTGTGATTAAAAAGATGAGATGCATTCACGGTCACAGGTGAATCCTGGAGGAGACACAAGTTCTCACCTCCTCCACGAGGTCTCTGCTGCTAGGAGGCGACACAAGTTCTCACCTCCTCCACGAGGTCTCTGCTGCTAGGAGGAGACACAAGTTCTCACCTCCTCCACGAGGTCTCTGCTGCTATGAGGCGACACAAGTTCTCACCTCCTCCACGAGGTCTCTGCTGCTAGGAGGAGACACAAGTTCTCACCTCCTCCACGAGGTCTCTGCTGCTAGGAGGAGACACAAGTTCTCACCTCCTCCACGAGGTCTCTGCTGCTAGGAGGAGACACAAGTTCTCACCTCCTCCACGAGGTCTCTGCTGCTAGGAGGAGACACAAGTTCTCACCTCCTCCACGAGGTCTCTGCTGCTAGGAGGAGACACAAGTTCTCACCTCCTCCACGAGGTCTCTGCTGCTAAACGTTTATGTGGGAAATTATCCAGGACTCCGTCAGGAACTATGATGTGCGCTGAAGGAGGCCAGACAAGATCTTAGTTACAATATTATGAAGAAACACTGTTTCTGGAGACCCTCAGATATGTAAATCTTATCATTTTCGCAAAATAATGAAGAACAATGAGTATAAATGCTTATCGCTGTAGATCACGTTCTGAGAAGAGTATTGTTTGAGAGAGAAGATGTGGCAGGTTAGGGCAATGCAATGTAATACCCGTTTATTCCCAAAGATTTCTTTATCTAAACATATCTATCCCCAGTGTCTCATTCACGACTCTCCTCGTTATATATCTCCCTCATTCACGTGTAGTTTTTTGACCCCATTCCGTATTTCTTCATGGGAAGATAAGCAGAATTTATTTGTCAGAGTGCTGAGTGTGTGTGGGAGTGTTATTATTATTATTATTATTATTATTATTATTATTATTATTATTATTATTATTATTATTATTATTATTATTATTATTTTTATATTATTATTATTATTATTATATTATTATTATTATTATTATTATTATTATTATTATTATTATTATTATTATTATATTGTTATTATTATTATTATTATTATTATTATTATTATTATTATTATTATTTTTATATTGTTATTATTATTATTAT
>WNWK01023957.1:0-15000 GCA_009830355.1 Cherax destructor | reverse complement strand
TATTTTCAAAACTACTTTTTATGAATCATGATTCTATTATATTCCTGTCAACCATGGACTGTCAACCATGGACTTGCTTGATACAACTTTCTCAGACTTTTGAAAAACAATTGGATGGTTAAAATCTCTAACATGAATAAACAGAGCATCAGAATCTTGTTCAGTTCTAATGCTTTATTTATGTTGTTTTAATCTAAGTTCAAGACCTTTTCCAGTTTGACCGTAATAAACTTTATCACATATTTTACAAAGAATCTTATAGACACCCGTCAGCATTTTTTGGGGGAATTTTTTATCAACATTTTTTTACTGGATGAAGATTTTTAAATACAACTTTGATATTAAAAGTCTTAAGAAGGGAAAGCATATCTACCAAGTTTTCAGATTTCTTCATCTATGAACTCTGGACTACAAATACGTAAAGCCTCAAAACATTGATGAGAATACCAACAGTTTAACTCTTTCTAGATGTGAAGAATAATAGTGTACATAGAAACAGTTATTTGTTGGTTTTCTATAAATTTTAAATTTTAAATCACTTTAATAATTAAAACATTTAGGAAAGGCAATGAGTTATTTACTTGAACTCAACAGTAAATTTGTAGAATGATCTAAACTATTTAATTTAACAAGGAAATGATTTATATCTATATTCTTATTCATAAGACAAAATATCATCAACATATCAATACCACATAGCTCTATTAAGCTAACTAGGTAACAGGGTAACTAGGGATCCCAGGGCGGCTAGTTTTCTGTTCCAGCGACTCAGCGCTGCTGTTCAGAGGGGTAATGCATGCTGTATTCTGGGCACGCGCCCCAGCTCGGAGGAGCTGGATGAGATTTTCGCATTATAATCAGTGACAAACATGTAACAATATGTACTAGACATGTATCTCTCACCTCGTGTACTGTATATGCCATCTTTATATCAATAATGTATCTCTTAAATCTTTTTTAACATATTATGTAATAAAATATTCCCATTGGTAAAAAAAAAATTAAAAGATGGGGTGGTAGGAGAAGTGGAATATTCAAATGGCTTCAGGAAGAAATCCAAATATTCTTCCTTGAAGCCTTTTTATCCACTTCTCCGAGGCTATAGAATCCCACAATTTATACCAGAGGTGGACCCCATCCTATATATATATATTATATATATATATATATATATATATATATATATATATATATATATATATATATATATATATATATATATATATATATATATTTATGCAAGACAACCACTATGAAAAATAGAGAATTCCAAGCGCTTTCGTGACTACTCACATTATCAAGGAACTATAACAGGAAACATGACAAGAAGGGCTTATATAAGGGGCGAGACTACACCTCACAGTCACATCACACTAACAAAGACTACACCTCACAGTAGCGTAACATCGCACGACTCTGTGAAGAGGAACATAAGAAAGGACCTGAAACTCTTCCCAAGAATTAAGATTAGTCCAATTTATCATTAAATTCTTCCCAAATTTTATTAATTATAAATGAATCCAATTTATATAAACCAAAAGAAATATTCATATTATTTTCAAAACTGCTTTTAATGAAACATGATTCTATTATATTTCTCTCAACCATGGACTTGCTTGAGAGAAATATAATAGAATCATGTTTCATTAAAAGCTTTTTGAAATAATTGAATATTTCTTTTGGTTTATATAAGTGGATTCATTTATAATTAATAGGGAATTTTGATAAATTGGACTAATCTGTTCTTGGGAAGATTTAGTCACTCTTGTTCCTTTCTGGACGGGTTTCCTACTGTAGTGTTGTCTCAGTGTGATGTGACTGTGATGTAGTCTCCCCTATAAGCCCTTCTGTCATGTTTCTTGTATAATTCCTTGATGTGTGGTCACAGCTGGAATTCTCTATTTCATAGTGGTTGTCTTGCATATTTTGATATCACCTGTTTACTGTGATCTTTTTGCATAAATATTTATATATATATTTAAAGGAGTACCGTCCTGCCAAGTGAGTGTGAAACGGAAACCTGTAATTGCTTTTACATGATGGTAAGATTCCTGGTATCCTTTTTTCTGTCTCATAAACATGCAAGAATTCAGGTATATCTTGCTACTTCTACTTAAACTTAGGTCACACTTAGGTCACACCACACATGCATCTACAAGCATATGTATACACACCCCTTTGGGATTTCTTTTCTTTGCCGATATAAACTGTGCACTGCAGAGACTATTTTTTTTTTTTTTTTACATTTTATTAGTTTCCAATAAATATACATTTATAAGTCAAACATGCAAAATACATGTTGCAAATTATACAACAGCAATTCTTTTGTTAAACAGTGAAAATATCGAAAATATCAGAAAACCTCAGAAAACTATGCCCTAAAACCCTTACCTCTACCACCAGTGAACTCTTGTCCCCTTTCCCCTAATAAATAAATACAGAGTCCACAAAACATAAACCCAAATAATGAAATACAGTCCACCATAACATATTCTCTATTCCTAAGGATATACAGTGATACTCATTGACGACTGCAAATAAATTTTACAGTTCACAAAAATTAAAATTACATTTAAAATTACATTTTACAGTTCCGAAACGTTCAATAATTACATGTTACAAATTGCGCAACAGCAATTTCCTTTAATAAGCTATGCATATATCAGAAAACATACCCCTAACCATTTATCTACAATTAGTGAACTCCTGTCCCCTTTTCCCTTATGCTTGATACAGAGTCCACAAAAACCAAACCCCAATAATGCCATAGCAAGTTCACAATAACATTAGCTCTAGTTCTAATGCTATGCTGTTAACTGCAAATAAAATGTACAGTGTGCACTGATAACAAATAACAAAACCCCAAGAATGATACATAGTCCACAATAACCGTGACTAGTCCTAATACTATGCAGTGAATACTGCAAATAAAATGTACAGTGTGCACAGATAACAAATAACAAAAACCCAAAGAATGATACATAGTCCACAATAACCTTGACTAGTACTATGCAGTGAATACTGCATATAAAATGTACAGTGTGCACGGATAACAAATAACAAAACCCAAGGAGTGATACATAGTCCACAATAACAGTGACTAGTCCTAATACATGCAGTGAATACGGCAAAAAAATTTACCGTGTGCCAAAATAATCCTACCCACACAATGTTTCCAGCCTCCTTAACTCCACGGAGACTACGACCTTGTTTCAGTACCATCTCTGTACTAAGTATAGTCCAAGACATTCATACCACTCTCACCAAACCTAACCACTCCATGCCCCCGTCACCAGAGGATCCGGCCAAACCCTACAAAACCCCTTACTCCCCCTCCCCCTTGCAAACCCCAACCTCACATTCACTCCACCACACACACATCCACTTCCAACACACTATAAATCTAGACAGTCACCCGGTCCCCCAACTGTGATGTCATCCGTCCCCCGTCCTCTAATGGCTTAACCCCCTATCTACCTGTCTACCTATGCCTCTCCACCACACCACACCTACCCAATGCTCCACCAGCGCCTCTGTCAAGCCCTTTCATTACCATATCTGTCTCCCAATAAACCCTGCACACTCAATTTCCTGTACCCCTCTGAAAAGCTCAGAACCCCACTCCCTCCCATATATTAAACGATTCCTGCACATAGTGCGATATATCGTCCCGCCACAGCCCCCATCCTTTCCCTAACACTCATGTCCCTTAATTTCCGACATGCACACGAAGTCCACCATACAGTACAGTAATCCCTTTTTATCCCTATGTCTAACCCCTCCCAAATCCAAGTAAATAGCCCGTAACAAAGGGATACCCCCCACCCAAACCCCTTAACACCCCTCCCATCCACCTACAAACCCCATCCAGAGTTTCACAAAAATATACTGCATGCAGAGCCGACTCCGGCCAGCCACACTTCTGACATTTCCCGTCTTTCACCAATCCCATACGGAATAAATTCTCCCGTGACGCCACTGCCCCATGTAAAAACCGAAACATCAGCTCTCGGTCCCTCGCCGGCAACCTCAGATCCCTGAACCCCTTCCATATCCCCTTCCAGTCATATACTGGATAAACCGCCTCCCCTTCCACCATCTCCTCCCCAGCACCAAACCTCATTATAACTGCAACACTCAACCTTTGTGGCTCACGTATAACCAACAAGCACCGTAGCCAATCTCTGCACTGCCCCAATTCCCTCTCACCCCACCACTCCCCTACTTCCCGCAGCACCCCTTCCACCCCAGCCTCACCTCTCTCCCCCAACCCTCCCCTCCTTACCACACAACGTTTCACATACATACACAACAATCTCCTTTCCAGCCATATTAAACCCAAACCTCCAGAAATTACCCTTTTCCTAACTATCTCCTTCCTGAGCCAATGTCTACCATGTGCCCAAATAAACTTAAATACCCTGCTCTCCAATTCTTTAACATCCCAACTTAATAAAGGAAAAATGTTGGCAATATACCATATCTTACTATATATCATGTTATTAACCGCAATAACCCTCTGCCGCAACGTTAACTCTCCCGCTCTCCAACTATTCAACCGCTCCGTCGCACTTTTAACTACATTCCTCGAATTCACCTCTCTCGCCTCATCCCTGTCCCTCGTGTAACAATACCACATATTTTCACTCTGTCCACAATTTTCCACCCATACCTGCTACCCAACCTGCCCCCCACCCAAGCGCCTACCTCCAACAATATGGATTTAGCTCCATTGACCTCATGCCAGTAGCACTCAGAAAGACTTTAAGTGTATTCCTATGTTAACCAATCCCACCTCGTGACACACTAACACCGTCGTGTCATCTACATATCCCACCACATTTCTAATCCCCTTATCCTCCCCCAACCCCTTCCCATCCCCCACTAATCTGTAAAACGGATCCTGTAAGCAAGCGAAAAGGATCTGCGACAGGGGACAACCCTGTCGCAGACCCCTTTCCATCCTAACCACCCCTCCCAACCTACCATTTATTTGCACCTTCACACTTGCCCCTGCATATAACGCCCTAACCCAATCCAGCACTTCCAATCCAAACCCCTGCCTTTCCATTATTCCAAACATCTCTCACGCTCCACACTATCATATGCTCCCTTCCAATCCAGTGCAAGTATTCCTCCCTCTTCCTCTCTATCTATGAAATCTTTAATACGTTCATGTCCCTCCCCACACCCCTTCCCGGTATCCCCCTGTCCTTCCTCAATCACCCCCTATCACCCTTTTTAATCTATTACCTAAAATTTTAGCATATATTTTATAATCCGTATTCATAAGGACTAAAGGTCTATAATTCTCTAATGTTTCCCCTTCCTTCCCCCTTTCCCCACTAATACCATTACCCCCATACCCATGTCCCTCCCCATTACACCTGTCCTTTTCATACCATTCATCACACCTACCATACAATCCTTTATGATGTCCCAATTCTCCTTATAAAATTCATTTGCCAAACCATCCATACCTGGAGCCTTGCCCTTACTTAATCCTTCCACTGCCTCCCACACCTCCCTCTCACTAATCATGCCCTCCAATCCCCCCCGATCTTCCCTACTCAACCTCTCCCTAATCTTTCCCAATAAAATGCCCTTTCCTCCATACCCACCCCCACTGCTCATGTGCCTTGCAAACCACTTATCAGCATACACATTCATTCCCTCCGTAGAATTTATTCTCATACCCTTCACATAATTCCCCATGTTTTCATCCACTTCCAGATACTCCAATGACATTCTATCCCGTCTCTGTTTACACTTCCCCAAAACATATTGTGAGGGTCTATCCCCCCACAACACATCATCCATTCCGGCTTTCATTCTACATGCCCTAAACCTCTCATTCTGCAAGGTCTTCAACCTATCTTTCAACACCTTAATTTCCTCTGTCATTCTATGTCCTCCCCGCATATAACAGTCTTTCAAGAGTCCCTCAATGTAATTTTGTAAACCGTATCTCCATCCTGCTTCTTCCTTCCCAACCTCTGATAGTAAGCTTGGATGCCAGGCTTCCCCGTACTTACCCACCAATCCACCAAAGCCCCCCCCTCCCTACTCCCCATCCAAAACCCACCCCACCAATCCCTAAATTCCTCCCTTTTACCATCACCTTTTAATAACTGAACATTTAATTTCCAAAAACCCCTGTACCATTTTGCAACCCCTTCCCACCCCACCTCCACCAACACTCCCCGATGATCCGTGAAACCCACATCCAAATATTGCACCCCCCCCACTACCACGCTACCTGTTACATAAATCCTGTCTAATCTAGCCGCATACCCTCTTCTAACAAACGTAGGCTCACCCGCACCTCCCACCCCAATCACGTCTTTCAAACCTACCCTCCTAAGTACGTCCCTTAAGGCTGCAAGTACACAACCTCCTCCCCGCGGCTCTACATCCCTCTCTCTAATTACACAATTAAAATCCCCTCCAACAATCGTTACATTTGGCAAATCCCGACATGCATAAATCATGTAATCCCAAACAAAATCCACCTTTACCTTCCTTGCCGCCTCCGCCGGCATGTACACTCCTAAAAAACATACCCTAACTCCACTCCACTCCCCATCTACTCTAACCAGCCTACCTTCCCCACACTCCTCCCATCGCAAAGGTTTGAAAGGGCTTGACACCGCCACTGCTACCGCCACCCCCCCCTTTAATCTACTGGATGAACTTGCAAACACTTTGTATCCATTCAAAAGTAATTCCCCACCACACCTATAATTGTGTTCCTGTATAAAAGCAACTGTCACACCATACCTTTGCAACGTACACTCCACCCAAGCCCTCTTAATTTCATCCCTCAACCCATTTACATTAAGTGTTAAACACTTGAAAACTATGTCAAGGGTTTGCCCCTAGGCCTCTGTGGAAGTTGTACCCCTGACTTCCCTTTACTCATTTTACCCGTTTGCTTCCCTCCCTTAAAAGTACCCCTCTCTAATACCAAACCTAGATCTTTTTTAGCAACTTCCACCGAAGCCTTTTTACAGATCCTCTGCGCCGGTGTCAGCACATCCTCACTGCCTGATGAATTGCCAGACCTTTTACGTGTCCTCTTTATGTCTTCCACACTACTTGCATCCTTGGTCTGATGGACCTCCACCTGCACATCCTCCATAATTAAGTGTTGGTCCACTGGACTGGCACTCTCCACACTTTCCACCACATTTACTGCATCTATCAAACCATCATTAGTGCTTACACTTAGCACCGGCAAAGGGTCGTCCAATATTTCCTTTAATATTTGTTCCAGTGGTACCTCCTCTGCCGGACTCTCCTGGTGATCACAGTCAACCACTGGTATAACAGATTCCTGTGTTAGGGTCTGACAAACCACCTCAGAACCCTCCACAATCTCACTCCAGAGTTTCGTCTGCTTCTCCCGTTGCGTCTCCTCCTTCCGTTCCTCTCTCTGCGCCTGCACTTTCACTACTCGTTGTTCTGGCACTTGTCTGGGTCCCGTCCTCCTCATGCAGTCAGCCGCCACATGATCGTAGGCGCCACACAGTCGACACGTCCTGCGCTGTCCCATGTAGGTCACGTACACTTGGGTCCTGAAGTCTGGTATAACAACGTAGGACGGTATGGGGTGCTTCAATGTCATTTTCAACGAGTACGACCCTCAGGAGGCCCATCATCGGTCCTCGCTCCACTTTCCAGGTGTTGCTGCGTGTATTGTACCATACGCACTGAAGACCGTACTGATGTCCGTCGGGTCCGCTTCGAATGGGACGTTCTTCAAACGTACCCAAGTGTACGTACGTGAAACGTCCTTCAATCGTACCTGAAGTCCAGTGTGCACCGTGTAGACATGATCCTGGTGTCGATCGACGAGTCGGTCATAAACTTCTGCCGTCAGTAGCTTCACAAATACTCTATTCATCCCATTCAGGGCAACGCCATACAAATCTTCTATGTCAAGACCATACACCTCTCGTAATATCGTCGGTAAGACAGTCCCGGCCGTTGCAGGGTTTAGGACGCCAGTCACAAGGTCAATACAGACAGTATTCAAACGTCTTCTCCCTGCTGTCGCCATGTTGCTTTGGAAAACCAAAGTGCTGTAAAGCGTCGCCAGTGGTCAGGTCAGAGCACCACACACCCTCGCACCACAACTATTTTTACACTCATTACTGTTGGGTATTTAACTTTATAAAGAGAATCTGTTTTCCATTTATATTATTACTCATAACGAGAGAAAATAATATTACTAAGACCTGATGTATTGAAGTTAATTAACAGTTTAAAATTTAAAATTAATTATCTATAGACACCCGTGTATAGATATTGAGCTACAAACACAGGCAGAAATTATTGATTTTCATAACTTTTACAAGTGCAACAAACATTCCGGTGCTGAATCTCAACAAGTCAAATATTAAAAAAAAAAATTAATGATGACAATATATACTTCATTTCACGGCAAGAAATTAAAAAAAAAACCATGATCCCATAATCTGAAAGCTTATTTCAGAACCAGTGCCAGAGACTGATCATATTGTCTTTTAAACTTGAGTTCAGTGTTTGTCTCCGCCACCACTTGATCAAGTGCACTCCACTTAACACTAAGACTGAAAAAAAGTATTTACATACACTGATATGTTAGGTTATGGAAAAGTAGACACAGATGCATAAATTAAGAGCTTGCGGTCATTGTGAACCTCAGAGTTGGTTCTGGCTTACCAGACCCGGCCACCTGGGGGTCAGTGGTTCATCTTTACGGTGCACTCACTCTTTACGGTGCACTCACTCTTTATGGTGCACTCACTCTTTACGGTGCACTCACTCTTTATGGTGCACTCACTCTTTACGGTGCACTCACTCTACGGTTTACTCACTCTTTACGGTGCACTCACTCTTTACGGTGCACTCACTCTTTACGGTGCACTCACTCTTTACGGTGCACTCACTCTTTACGGTGCACTCACTCTTTACGGTGCACTCACTCTACGGTGCACTCTTTACGGTGCACTCACTATTTACGGTGCACTCACTCTTTACGGTGCACTCACTCTCAACGGCGTCAATACGTAATGGTTGATGCATCTTACGGACACGATATTACCCATTATTTTTAGAGTGTGTGCAGATAAATTTGTCACTATAGTAAAATACTTACAACACTTGGAATCTTTGGGATCAGTTCCATAACTAAAGAATGACTCTTCTGATATACTTAGACAACAATGAGTGATGTCACTGAGTCTTACTTAACGAGGAGTGATGTCACTGAGTCTTACTTAACGAGGAGTGATGTCACTGAGTCTTACTTAACGAGGAGTGATGTCACTGAGTCTTACTTAACGAGGAGTGATGTCACTGAGTCTTACTTAACGAGAAGTGATGTCACTGAGTCTTACTTAACGAGGAGTGATGTCACTGAGTCTTAACGAGGAGTGATGTCACTGAGTCTTAACGAGGAGTGATGTCACTGAGTCTTAACGAGGAGTGATGTCACTGAGTCTTAACGAGGAGTGATGTCACTGAGTCTTAACGAGGAGTGATGTCACTGAGTCTTAACGAGGAGTGATGTCACTGAGTCTTAACGAGGAGTGATGTCACTGAGTCTTAACGAGGAGTGATGTCACTGAGTCTTAACGAGGAGTGATGTCACTGAGTCTTAACGAGGAGTGATGTCACTGAGTCTTAACGAGGAGTGATGTCACTGAGTCTTAACGAGGAGTGATGTCACTGAGTCTTAACGAGGAGTGATGTCACTGAGTCTTAACGAGGAGTGATGTCACTGAGTCTTAACGAGGAGTGATGTCACTGAGTCTTAACGAGGAGTGATGTCACTGAGTCTTAACGAGGAGTGATGTCACTGAGTCTTAACGAGGAGTGATGTCACTGAGTCTTAACGAGGAGTGATGTCACAGTCTTACTTAACGAGGAGTGATGTCACAGTCTTACTTAACGAGGAGTGATGTCACAATCTTACTTAACGAGGAGTGATGTCACAGTCTTACTTAACGAGGAGTGATGTCACTGAGTCTTACTTAACGAGGAGTGATGTCACTGAGTCTTACTTAACGATTAGTGATGTCACTGAGTCTTACTTAACGAGGAGTGATGTCACTGAGTCTTACTTAACTAATCTTAGAAAGTGATGTGAGTCTTAGATAAGGATGTGTGATGTCACTGTGAGTGGCCTGGTGGCAATAGCTCTCGCTTCACACGGTGAGGGTCCGGGTTCGATTCCCGGCGAAGGGGTGGAAACATCGGACGTGTTTCCTTACACCGGTTGTCTATGTTCACCCATCAGTAAAATTATACCTGGGTGTTAGTCGACTGGTGTGGGTCGCATCCTGGGACAAAACTGATCTAATTTGCCCGAAATGCTCTGCATAACAAGGTGCTTTCTATATAGTAGTATGTCATTGATGTCAGCTAGGCCTGTATACCATGTACATGTACTTGTAGTAAATAAAGATATTATTATTATTATTATTAGATAACGATATGTGACGTCACTGTGAGTCTTACACAATGTGTGATGTCACCTTGGATTTCATACAAGGATGTGTAGGTAGTAGGTTGGTAGACAGCAACCACTCAGGGAGGTACTACCATCCTGCCAGGTGACTGTGAAACAGAAACCTGAAACTGTTTTACATGATGGTAGGATTGCTGGTGTCTTTTTTCTGTCTCATAAACATGCAAGATTTCAGGTACGTCTTGCTACTTCTACTTACACTTAGGTCACACTACGCAAACATGTACACGTTTATGTATACACACTCATCTGAGTTTTCTTTGATTTTATCTTAATAGTTCTTGTTCTTATAATTTTTCCTTTTCCTTTCATATCCATGGGGAAGTGGAATAAGAATCTTTCCTCCGTAAGCCATGCGTGTTGTAAAAGTCAACTAAAATGCCGGGAACAATGGGCTAGTAACCCCTTTTCCTGTATAGCTTACTAAAAAGAAAAAGAAGAAAACCGTCAAAGTGGGATGTTTGAATGTGCGTGGATGTTGTGTGAATGATAAGAAAGAGATGATTGTAGATGTTATGAATGAAAAGAAACTGGATGTCCTGGCTTTAAGTGAGACAAAGCTGAAGGGGGTATGAGAGTTTCAGTGGGGAGAAATAAATGGTATTAGGTCAGGGGTTTCAAATAGAGTTAGAGCTAAAGGAGTTGCAATAATGTTGAATAATCAGTTATGGCAGGTGAAGAAGGAATATAAATGTATAAATTCAAGGATTATGTGGAGTAAAATAAAGGTTGGATGTGAAAAGTGGGTTATAGTAAGTGTTTATGCACCTGGAGAAGAGAGAAGTGTAGAGGAGAGAGAGAGATTTTGGGAAATGTTGAGTGAGTGTGTGGGGAGTTTTGAACCAAGTGAGAGAGTAATTGTGGTTGGGGATCTTAATGCTAAAGTGGGTAAAAATGTTGTGGAGGGAGTAGTAGGTAAATTTGGGGTGCCAGGGGTAAATGTAAATGGGGAACCATTAATTGAGCTATGTGTAGAAAGAGGTTTGGTAATAAGTAATACATATTTTATGAAAAAGAGGATAAATAAATATACAAGGTATGATATAGCACGTAAGGAAAGTAGTTTGTTGGATTATGTATTGGTGGATAAAAGGTTGATGGGTAGGCTTCAGGATGTACATGTTTATAGAGGGGCAACAGATATATCAGATCATTATTTGGTTGTAGCTACAGTTAGAGTAAAAGGTAGATGGGACAAAAAGAAAATGGCAACAACAAGTAAGAGAGAGGTAAAAGTGTATAAACTAAGGGAGGAGGAAGTTAGGGTGAGATATAAGCAACTATTGGCAGAAAGGTGGGATAGTGCAAGTATGAGTAGTGGGGGGTTGAAGAGAGTTGGGATAGTTTTAAAAATGCAGTATTAGAATGTGGGGCAGAAGTTTGTGGCTATAGGAGGGTGGGTGCAGGAGGAAAGAGGAGTGAGTGGTGGAATGAAGAAGTAAAGGGTGTGATAAAAGAGAAAAAGGTAGTTTATGAGAGGTTTTTACAAAACAGAAGTGTTAATAGAAGAGCAGAGTATATGGAGAGTAAAAGAAAGGTGAAGAGAGTGGTGAGGGAGTGCAAAAGAAGAGCGGATGAAAGAATGGGAGAGGCTCTGTCAAGAAATTTTGCTGAAAACAAGAAAATATTTTGGAGTGGATAAACAAGGTAAGAAAGCCTAGGGAACAAATGGATTTGTCAGTTAAAAACAGAGTAGGGGAGTTAGTAGATGGGGAGCTGGAGGTATTGGGTAGATGGCAGGAATATTTTGAGGAACTTTTAAATGTCGATGAAGAAAGGGAGGCGGTAATTTCATGTACTGGCCAGGGAGGTACAACATCGTTTAGGAGTGAAGAAGAGCAGGATGTGAGTGTGGGGGAGGTGCGTGAGGCATTACGTAGAATGAAAGGGGGTAAAGCAGCTGGAACTGACGGGATCATGACAGAAATGTTAAAAGCAGGGGGGGATATAGTGCTGGAGTGGTTGGTATTTTTGTTTAATAAATGTATGAAAGAGGGGAAGGTACCTAGGGATTGGCAGAGAGCATGTATAGTTCCTTTATATAAAGGGAAGGGGGATAAAAGAGAGTGTAAAAATTATAGGGGAATAAGTTTACTGAGTATACCAGGTAAAGTGTATGGCAGGGTTATTATTGAAAGAATTAGAGGTAAGACAGAGAGTAGGATTGCAGATGAGCAAGGAGGCTTTAGAGTGAGTAGGGGATGTGTAGATCAAGTGTTTACAGTGAAGCATATATGTGAACAGTATTTAGATCAAGGTAGAGAAGTTTTTATTGCATTTATGGATTTAGAAAAGGCATATCATAGAGTGAATAGGGGAGAAATGTGGCAAATGTTGCAAGTGTATGGAATAGGTAGTAAGTTACTGAAGGCTGTAAAGAGTTTTTATGAGGATAGTGAGGCTCAGGTTAGGGTGTGTAGGAGAGAGGGAGATTACTTCCCGGTAAAAGTAGGTCTTAGACAGGGATGTGTAATGTCACCATGGTTGTTTAATATATTTATAGATGGGGTTGTAAAAGAAGTAAATGCTAGGGTGTTGGGGAGAGGAGTGGGATTAAATTATGGAGAATTAAATGCAAAATGGGAGTTGACACAGTTACTTTTTGCTGATGATACTGTGCTTATGGGAGATTCTAAAGAAAAGTTGCAAAGGTTAGTGGACGAGTTTGGGAGAGTGTGTAAAGGTAGAAAGTTAAAAGTGAACATAGATAAGAGTAAGGTGATGAGGGTATCAAACGATTTAAATAAAGAAAAATTGGATATCACATTGGAGAGAGGGATTATGGAAGAAGTAAATGTTTTCAGATATTTGGGAGTTGACGTGTCAGCGGATGGGTTTATGAAGGATGAGGTTAACCATAGAATTGATGAAGGAAAAAAGGTGAGTGGTGCATTGAGGTATCTTTGGAGACAAAAAACATTATCCATGGAGGCAAAGAAGGGAATGTACGAAAGTATAGTGGCACCAACACTCTTATATGGGTGTGAAGCATGGGTTGTAAATGCTGCAGCGAGGAGGAGGCTGGAGGCAGTGGAGATGTCCTGTCTAAGGGCAATGTGTGGTGCAAATGTTATGCAGAGAATTCGGAGTGTGGAAATTAGGAGAAGGTGTGGAGTTACTAAAAGTATTTGTCAGAGGGCTGAAGAGGGGTTGTTGAGGTGGTTTGGTCATTTAGACAGAATGGATCAAAGTAGAATGACTTGGAGAGCGTATAAATCTGTAGGGGAAGGAAGGCGGAGTAGGGGTCGTCCTAGAAAAGGTTGGAGGGAAGGGGTAAAGGAGGTTTTGTGGGCGAAGGGCTTGGACTTCCAGCAAGCATATGTGAGCGTGTTAGTTGGGAGTGAATGGAGACGAATGGTTTTTGGGACATGACGATCTGTTGGAGTGTGAGCAGGGTAACATTTTGTGAAGGGATTCAGGGAAAACCAGTTAATTGATTTAGTTGGACTTGAGTCCTGGAAATGGGAAGTACAATGCCTTCACTTTAAAGGAGGGTCTGGGATAGTGACAGCTGGGAGGACTTATTCTCAGCTGTCGTATCTGACTCCTCTCAAAGACAGTGATTATGTATGAGTGTGGTGAAAGTGTTGAATGATGATGAAGTAGTTTTTGGGGGGATTTTCTTTCTTTTGGGTCACCCTGCCTCGGTGGGAGACGGCCGACTTGTTGAAAAAAAAAAATGTGTGATGTCACTTATGCTTGAACAAGAAGCACTGTATACAGAGCAAAGCTTCACGTGTCGCTCAAAATACAGCTTATCAGCTTCCTTTGATGAAGCTCTGTAAACATAAGTTATTAATTATATAATAATAATAATATATTTCTACAAGTACATGATACTTGTAGACTTTATTGAGATACTATATAGAAACACATACTTTATAGAACACCCAGGTACCTACATACTGCTAGGTGAAAAGGAGCAAGTGAAACTATATAATTATATCATCTTTAAGGTCCATCCATCCACTTTACTGTGTTTTTGATGCTTTCCCCAGGTCCATGTGTCCAGGAGTCCATCTGTGTCCCCTCAGATATTCTCCCTTCCCCACTTCCTATCCTACACTCAGTATTCTCATCTCTTGTGTTCATGTGTCCAGGAATCCATCCGTGGGCAGATGTCTTCCCTTCTCCTGAAGTTTTGGAAATCCTTTTCGATATTTTTGATGCCTCACACAGTCCCACCCCCCAGAGGTCAGCAGTCCCACCCCAGGTCGTGGTTCCAAGTGTTCATCCATACACCCTTCACCACTTCCCTGAGGTCAGCAGCAAGTCCCACCCCAGGTCTGTGGTTCCAGGTATTCACCCTTCACTACTTCCATGAGGTCAGCAAGTCCCACCCCAGGTCCGTGGTTTAGGTGTACACCCTTCATCACTTCCCTGAGGTCAGCAAGTGCTACCCCAGGTCCGTGGTTCCAGGTATTCACCCTTCACCACTTTCCTGAGGTCACCAGTCCACCCAAGGTCCGTGGTTCCAAGTGTTC
>WNWK01023956.1:0-30394 GCA_009830355.1 Cherax destructor | reverse complement strand
CAAAAAACAGTACGGCGATGTCCCAGCATGGCGTGGGTCTCGCTCTTACACAAAACATTCGTGATGCAGATTACATGGTGTTAAATATGTCGCCAGTAGCTATAGCTTTTCTGGGGACATAGCCCTTACATCACCTGTCCCAGCAGCAGTCATTAGTTTATTTTCTTCTGTTGCAGACATGTACCATGGATTTTGTGTTCAATAAAGCCTAGAAATAGGCCTGTTTTTTTATCACAAGGGGGATTCCCAAAAAACCCCTGGCTGTCTTCAAGCAGGCACTGGCGGCATTTAAAGTCGGTACCTGACTAGCCAGGCTGGGTTCGTACGTTGGACTGCGTGGGCCAGCAGTAACGTGACTTATATCCCTGTCTGTCAGATATGAGGATGAGGAACAAGAGGGGGGGAGAACTGTCCCTTTGTGGAACAGACTTTCACCAGGCCTTAGACTTTACTCTGTTTACTACTACCTTTGAGTTCTATTTGTTAGGAAATTATAGATCCATCTAAACTTTTCCTGTTATTCCTTTATCACGCATTTTGTGGCCATTACACCATGGTCACACTTGTCAAAGGCTTTTGCAAGTCTGTGTATATTACATCTGCTTTTTGTTTGTCTTCAGAGCATCCAGCCTTGTTGTAGTGGTATACAGGCCTAGCTGACATTAATGACATACTATTATATGAAAGCCGTTCTTATGCAGAGCACTTCGGGAAATTAGGTCAATTTTGTCCAGAATGCGACCCACACCATCTACTAACCCCAGGTACCCATTTTACTGATGGGTGAACATAGACAACTTGTAAAGAAACACGCCTAATGTTTCTACCCTCGCTGGGAATCAACCCGGGCCCCCGCTGTGTGAAGCGAGGGCCACCAGGCCACAGGGAAATAAGCCCCTTTGTCTGTTTTTTTGGGGTTATGCTAGGTTCTCTACACATATGCTGGTTTAGCGTTTTATTTTATTATAATAATCTACACATATGTGCATGTATGATAATCTATGTAATTGTATTTGTGTATCCCTGAATAAACTTAACACTAGCTTTGGGCCTGTGAGTGGCCTGGTGGCTAGAGCTCTGCTTCAACAAAAGGGGCCCCGGGTTTCGATTCCGGGGGGGTGGAAACATTTGACGTGTTTCCTTACCCCCGTTGTCATGTTCACCTAGCAGCAAATAGGTACCTGGGTGTTAGTCGACTGGTGTGGGTCGCATCCTAGGGAAAGATTAAGGGGCCACAATGGAAATAAGACAGACAGTCCCCATACACTGTTTCTGGGGTTTTCCCGGGGGGCTAACCCCCGGGTTAAAAAAACCGGGAAAACTTTTCTTATTTAATTTTTCTCCGAAAAACCCGGGAAACAGGACTAGATACATGGGTTAGTGCCCCTTACAGACCCAAAAAGAAAGAAAGAACAGTGAATGGACCCTTTTTTTGGCAATAGTAAAAGGGTTTGTTATACTTTTGGTTTCCCAGGTAATTTATACATATTTTTCTATGTAAGACAATAGTTATCAGCCAGAAATTTAGTAAAATTCTACCCAGTAACACTTCAGGATACGTGCAACTTGTGTTTCTCCTGATGACTGTAGCTACTAGTTGTGTTGTCACTGTGTTGCCCGTGATGTCAGTTGTCACTGGTCTGTTGCTTCAGTGATGTCAGTTGTCACAGGTCTTGTTGCATCAGTGATGCAGTTGTCACTGGTCATGTTGCTTCAGTGATGCAGGCCCGGTCTTGTTGCATCAGTGATGCGTTTTCAGTGGTCGTGTTGGTTCAATAATGTCAGTTATCACTGGTCATGTTGGTTCAGTGATGCGTTTTTATGGTCATGTTGCTTCAGTGATATCATTTTTCACTGGTCTTTGATAAGTGATGTACGTTATCTCTGGTCATGTTGGTTCAGTGATGTCAGTTGTCACTGGTCGTTGGTTCAGTGATGCTTTTTACTTTTTTGGTTTGTGATGTGTTTTTACTAGTCGGGTTTGGGTTCAGGATGCAGTTACACTGGCGTTGGGTTTAGTGATTTAAAGTATCATTGTACCATGTCTAAATAAACATTATAATTATTATTATTATTATTATTATTATTATTTTATTGTTACTAGTCATGTTGGTTCAGTGATGTCAGTTGTTACTAGTCATGTTGGTTCAGGGTGTAAGTTGTTACTAGTCTTTTGGTTCAGAAAGTCAGCTGTTCAGTCATGTTGGTTCAGTAATGTCAGTTGTTACTAGTCGTGTTGGTTCAGTAATGTCAGTTGTCACTGATTGTGTTGGTTCAGTAATGCGTTGTTACTGGTCATGTTGGTTCAGTGATGCGTGTCACTGGTTATGTTGGTTCAGTAATGGCAGTTGTCACTGGTGGGATGGTTCAGTAATGTCAGTTTGTTGTGTCAGTGCTAAATAATTTGTGTAGTGACAGAATCATTTTAGCTTTACATAGCCGGTCCTTTGCGTGTGACGCCATACCCGCTGACGTCAGAGGCTCTGCGCATGTGTAGGGCCCACGCAGAGGCAGCGTCCTACGCTGTAGACCTCAAGCTGAACAGGTGCGGGTACCCCCTCACAGACTCGTAAATATACTGTAACCATCCTACAAGGGTACCCTTTTGACAACCTATTTATCCCCGAACCCCACACAAAAGTTGTCATTCGTGTTTTCAGTAAGCAGTTGTTACTGGTCATGTTGGTTCAGTGATGTCAGTTGCGCTGATCGGTTGGTTCAGTAATGTCAGTTGTCACGGGCGTGTTGGTTCAATGATGTCTTTTGTCATTTTTGTTCATTGATGTCAGTTGTCACTTGTTTACCTGGAGGGGTTCCAGGGTCAACGCCCCCTGGGGCCCCGGCTGTGACCAGGCCTCATGTTGGATCAGAGCCTGATAAACCAGGCTGTTACTGCTGGCCACACGCAGTCCAGACGAACCACAGCCGGGGTGGTCAGGCCCGACTTTAGATGCCTGTCCAGTGCCTGCTTGAAGACAGCCAGGGGGCATTGGTAACCCCTTGTATGCTGGGAGGCAGTTTAACAGTCTTGGGCCCTGACACTTATTGTGTTGTCTCTCAATTTCTAGGGCACCCCTGCTTTTCATTGGGGGGTGTTCACGCTGCCGAGCTTTGCTTTTTGAGGGGGGACACTCGTGTGCAAGTTTGGTACTAATTTCTAGGATTTTTCCCAAATGTATATAATAATGTATCTCTCCCCCTGCGTTCTAGGGAGTACAGGTTTTGGGAAATTTAAGCGTTCCGTAAGAGGTGGTTTATTGTAGTTACGCGTGCCGTGAAGGTTCTCTGTACATTTTCTAGGTCAGCAATTTCACCTGCCTTGAAAGGTGCAGTTAGTGTGCAGCAATATTCCAGCCTAGAAGAACAAGCGACCTGAAAAAGGGCAGCATGGGCTTGGCATCCCTGGTGATTCATCTGGTTTTGTTTAGTTAATTTTCTGTTTCTAAACAGTTTTTTAGAAAAATTTAGAAGTTTTCCAGGTCTTTTTTTATATCACCTTTTTTTTCAAAATCTTTTACATAGTACATTTGTTTGGACTTTGTATTAGATTAGTAAGTATTGATGTGTATCGTTTGTTAGTTCTTTTGTTATTGGCCCTGTCTGAATTGTTTTCATATAGATTTTTTTATCAGTGATTTATACACTATTTGTAAGCCAGAGCTGTTTAGTCTGCTGAGATCTGCTTTGTTTTCATTGGACAATGTCTTATTATAGTTTTTTTATGTTTTTTTAGAAATTTTTTGACAATTATCAATATGGGGGCTGTCCGCTAGCTCAATAGCCAGTGTTACAAGGCAGAAAAAAAACTATTTACTTATGACTCATCATGTAGTCGAAAGAGATCTTAGTCGGTTCTGAGGAAACTACCTAAGTTGGTTATGAGAAAATTTGGGGTAGGGCCCGGGTTTTATCGGATTATGCCTTTTTAGTGGTAAATAGTATTGGCCCAAATTGATCAAGTAATGAGGCACTTGTCTCTGTGATTCTTTTGGTTTAGTTATACAGCACCCCTCTATTTTCGCGAGTTCCACTTTGGGGGAAATTTGCGAATGCCCAGCCCCCAAATCATATTTACAAACAAATGTGGGGAGGAACGCTTCCCCCCCGGCCCTACTCCCCTCTTTTACCTAAACTGGCAGGCCCCCAATCCCCCACTCAGTCATTGCCCAGTTACTGTTCATGTATTCCCAAACACATGTTTTTGTGGGTGGTGAAAATGGCTCCCAAGCGAGCCGCTTTGAAGGTGATGGGGAATTAATAGGAGAAAATTTCCCCTAAAAAACTGTTTGAGATATGAAGAGGAAATGGTCTCAGTTACCCATCACAATGTTCTTCACAAAAAAGCCTGCCACTTCCCATGCCGCACCCGACTGCCTCACCAACCTAAACCCGTGGCAGAATCTGACTGTTGTAATTTGACTCTGAAGTCGGCAGTGCCCTGGCAGTGGAGTTAGAATCCACACACTAGCCCTTTTTCCCTGCAGTTACACTCCATAATCACCTCCATTCAACTGTTCAGAAACTGCATGGTTAACTATCACCCCAGATCATCGCATTGTCATCATCATCGCATTGTCATCATCATCCCCACAAGTTGTCAGAGTTGCTCCTAACCTTACAGTAGTGAGTGTTTTGTTTGTTCAGTCGCAACACAAAATACAGTATTAAGTGGCCCCTCAGTTAAAAAAATTAACGTCCGGGAGCTAACTTAATCTGAATCTTTGTAACCAACCCTTATTTCCCATAAGAAATAATGTAAATACAATTAATCTGTTCCAAACAAAATATTCACAATAAATATAAATAAAAATAACATTTACTTACCTTTATTAAAAATTGCAGGCATCTAAGATAGGGGTGATGACAGGGGAGGGTGTTGTGGGGTTGAAGGAGAACCCCCCAAAAGGACTTCAGGTAAAAGTCCCCCCTGGGGGATTCCTTCTTGATCTTTTAATGCCATGGGGCCAACTTGAGAGTACTAGACCCCCGCCGGTAAAATAACTGTCCACAGTCCTCTTGTTTCTGGCGACCCTTTTTCTTCCTGAAGTGCAACATGGCTCTGCACTGAAGTGGTTTACAGAAGGCTATTTCAGCTTTCAGGGTGGTGCTTTTAATAAATGTCCAACTATTCCACTTTGTACACATCTCCTAAAGCACTGAAGAAGGCCCCCCTTTCTCTCTCCCCCCTCCTGTGAAACAATAACTCAGCTGTGGTCTTTTTGTTCCAGATGAAGCTCTTGCAGTTTCAGTTGTTAGTCTATCCTGTGTCCTCCCCCCAACTCTTCCACATCCCCACCACTCACCTCCAACCCCAGGGTGTTTCCCGAATGCCACAATATTTTCCCCAAAAATCTTTGCAAAGGCACAGGGTAGGGTCAGCTTCAAATCCTTCCCAAAAACCCTCTTTTCAACACAATCCAACCCCGTGGGCTCCAAGGAGTTCAAAATCCTGGGAAATCACTCCTCCCAAGCCTTTCCATAAGGTGGGAAGACGATATTGAAGTGATCTTTTTCCCGAACTCTCTTAGGGGCAATTGAGAGTCATTGGTTTTAAAAGCACCTCTGAAAATGCTTTGGGGTACAGTTTTTTAAGTTTCAAACCTGCTGGTCCATGGGCTGGGTGAGAGGAGGGTGTTAGGAGGCAAAAACTTCATTATGAAATTAAGTTGTGGCAACAACTCTTTCAAGTTTGAGGATGAGCAGGAGCATTGTCCAGTACCGGAGGGAAATTTTGGGGCGAGGTCCACTGTCACCCTGGCAAGATCAATCAGATGTACGCCACTCTCATATTTTCTATTATCTCTTTCTTCAGTTCGATGGTGTTCCTCACTCTCTTTACCACTGGGGTGCCACTAGGAAGCTTTTTTGGACCCATGGTGACTTACTTCACAGTGACAATCACAAAAAACCACCAAAAAAGACACCAAATGTATTGTGAATGTTTGAAAGAGCGCGCTGGGTAATGTTCTCTCAATGGTAAACAACGCTACACTGGCGTCTTGCACAGGCGCAGGCCAGGCACGGGGCAGGTGGACACGTCTAATACGTTTGCTAACCGAGCTTTTCGCTATCCGATTGCGAAAAGCTTTGTAACCGATTTTTGTTAACTAGACCTTTCGTTAACTGAGGGTCCACTGTATTATTTTCCCTGCATCAGTGATATAATGAGGGAAAAGTATATGAATAGGCAGTGATATAGTGAACTGAAATTGTGGATAAGAGTACATAATCTTAATTAATCCCAAGTGATAGTGTACAATTTATGATGTAATTATATGGGAACAAATTGCCAATGCCATGCACACCCCTACCCTTTTTCCATGGATCCCCACCTCCCAGCCCACCTCTCAGATCCTTCCTCACACCCCCCCCCCATTCCACGGATCCCCACCATCCAGACCACAACCCCACCACCATCCCCCTCCTAGAACTCCCACCTTTTCACGGATCCCCACCTCCCCGCTCACCACCCCCCTCACAGCCCCTCTCCTCTTACCCCACCCTCTTCCCACGGGTCCCCCCGCCCGCCCACCCAGCATCGTTAACCGAGGATGACTGTACATACAAAAAACAGTACACTCAAATATAAACTCCTACTTTAACTGCAACAGAACACACAACCAAAAACACAACAAAAATTTTTTTCGTATACCGTGTCCATCTCTCCCTTTAAAAAATTATGCACGAAAAGGGGCCAGAAGATATGGAATTATTACCAGAACACTAAAGGCCCCCCTGCCTGCAAATCAATTTAAGGCCCTACTTAGAAAATTCCTCATTCCCCAAAAAATTAAACCCAAAAACAAGCGGGTCAATACCTAATTTACAAAAAATCAACACAAAAATAAATGATTCTCAGTTTCAATGCTGAATATTGTACTACAGTTTTCATCCATGTACTCATTCTTCAAAATCAGGATTTTAAAAATTTTCATTGTTTTAAATACTAAATTGTAATACTTTCATATTGTAAATTTTTTTGTTCTATTGAAAAATGAATGCTTCAAAAAATTTCAAATTTCATCGAAAATACAGTAGACTGTCATTTACACGAGATTATTTGCATTGGGTAAGGGACCCTCCCATTCAATTTAACGTCCAGGAGCTTGTTCTAACGTAAAATGCGAAAGGCGTTTTAAATTTTTTTCCCATAAGAAATAATGGAAATAAAATTAATCCGTTCTGCTGTCGGGAGGCATGACAAAAAATATCACGGAAGTTTACAACTCACAGCTTATTTATCTATCAAATTCATCTAATATGACATAAAAACAATATAAATAAATAAAAACCTGATATACATTTAGAATGAATAAAAATGTATGTCATTACAATGTGGTGGCGGGGAAGGATGGTGGTGGGGCATTTTTCCCAGCTGTGAAAACATCTTCCCATTTTTTCCTCCTTCAGAGGGTTTTAAATATAAGAAAAAAGGAGTTTGTAAGATATCTGCATTAGATCACTTCCAGCGCCAAGAGTGAACAGAAATCGTACGTGCAGGCTGGTAAAGAACAACAACAACTGGTTTTTTTACAAAACTCCCCCCCGAACCTTTTATTTAATCTTTTTACCCCTGCCTTCACCACTGCCTCTACCACTGCCTCTCACCACTGCCTCTCACCACTGCCCTCACCACGCCCCTCACCACGCCCCTCACCACTGCCTCTCCACCACCGCCCAACCACCACCCCCTCAACCACCACTACCCTACCACCACTGCCTCTACCACTGCCTCTCACCACGCCCTACCACCACTGCCTCACAACTGCCTCTACCACCCCTGCCTCTCACAACTGCTTCTACCCCACTGCCCTCACCACTTCCTCTCCACGCCCCTACCCCCACTGCCCCCACCACGCCTCCCCACCACGCCCCCCACCACCACTGCCCTCACCACTGCCTCAACCACCACGCCCTCACCACTGCCTCACCACCACGCCTTCCCCACCACTGCCCAACCACCACTGCCTCTCACCACTGCCTCACCACCACTGCCTCTCACCACTGCCTCCCACCACGCCCTACCACCACTGCCTCTAAACCCCTGCCTCTAAACCCCTGCCTCCCACCACTGCCTCAACCACCACTGCCTCTCACCACGCCTCAACCACCACTGCCCTACCACTGCCTCTCACCACTGCCTCCCAACCACTGCCTCACCACCACTGCCTCTACCACCACTGCCCACCACCACTCCTCTACCACCACTGCCTCACCACTGCCCACCACCCTGCCTCACACTTAATGAACAAACTCCAAACAATTATAATTAAGAGGAAATGTCTGGATGAGCGTGCAGGGTTTGTTTTCTCAGTGTAAAAAACGCGGACTGGCTCTCCAAGCGCCTGGGGGGCAGGGGATGGGCACACTTGTTCAATCGTGATATTTTGTCGCATGACGATATCGATTTTCTTGTTCAAAGACATTTGTTCGACTGCCACGTTTAATAGCGGGGGGCCACGAGCACGATTGAAGAATTGCCAATTTTCTAACACGACATTAAACACGGTCATGGGGGGGGAAAAGAGGGTTTCCCCGGGGAGGTTAAACCATTGGGGCAGCTGGGGTCCTATTGGTTTCTCCACCCTCACCCACCCACCATCCTTCCCCTTCATTTTGGGTTTATACGCGGGAGGACGACAATAATCGGGGAAAGGCCTGTGTTTATTTTCATACATTTTTTATTTTCATTATTTTTATAAATTTTTACCCAAAAAAAACCCAGTAAGCAAAAGTTCCAGCAAGGAAAAAAAAGGGTTGCGTCAAATCTAGGAATTGAAAATTTGAGGACTGACTGACTTACTGAATGACTGACTGACTTGACTGACGGCTGACTTACTGACTTGACTGACTTACTGAATGACTTGACTGATTACTGAATGACTTGACTGACTTACTGAATAGACTGACTTACTGAATGACTTGACTGACTTACTGAATGACTTGACTGACTTACTGAATGACTTGACTGACTTACTGAATACTTGACTGACTTACTGAATGACATGACTTGACTGACTTACTGAATGACTTACTGACTTGACTGACTTACTGAATGACTTGACTGACTTACTGAATGACTTGACTGACTTACTGAATGACTAGACTGACTTACTGAATGACTTGACTGACTTACTGAATGCTTGACTGACTTACTGAATGACTTACTGACTTACTGAATGACTTGACTGACTTACTGAATGACTTGACTGACTTACGAATGATTTACTGACGCGACTTACTGAATGACTTACACTTTACACTTACTGAATGACTTGACTGATTACTGAATGATTATGACTTTGAATGACTAGACGACTTACTGAATGACTTGACTGACTTATGAATGACTTGACTGACTTACTAATGACTTTACTGACTTACTGAATACTTGACTGACTTACTGAATGACTTGACTGACTTACTGAATGACTTGACTGATTACTGAATGATTTACTGACGCTTATGAATGACTTGACACGAATGACTTGACTGACTGAATGACTTGACTGACTGAATGACTTGACTGACTTACTGAATGACTTGACTGACTTACTGAATGAGTTGACTAACTTACTGAATGATTTACTGACTGACTTACTGAATGATTTACTGACTGACTTACTGAATGATTTACTGACTTACTGAATGATTGACTGACTTACTGAATGACTTGACTGACTTACTGAATGACTTGACTGACTTACTGAAGACTTGACTGACTTACTGAATGACGACTGACTTACTGACTGACTTGATGATTTTCGAATGACTTGACTGACTTACTGAATGACTTGACTGACTTATTGAATGACTTAAAAGAGACATCAGTACAACCATCGACTTCAGTTCCAGAACCCTTATATCCCCCTCAGCCCAGTAGGGCCAAAATAACCCCCACTTTTCACAATCACCCACAAACACCAGACCCAAAATTTTAAGGTAAATTTTTATTTCTGTTACATTTGTAGTTTTAAACAGAAAAAACAACATAATACACACGATAATGAACTCAATTACATATTCACTTTTTTTTTTGTAAGATCTGTTGGCAAAAAAACTTGTTTCTTTTTGGGGACTCCCAGGAACGTAACCCTATTTTTCCCATAAGTTCTTTTAATTATCTAACACAAAATTATCTAACACGACTTTTTCAGGAACGTAATACCGTGCTAAATGATGGTCTACTGTACTAAATTGTACTTCACATAAAAATAGTTTAAATTGTTCTATTGTAATACTGTAATTTTTATAAAATAATTAAAAACTGTAATTATATAGCCTTACTTATAATACTCAATTTTTTTGACTCACTGCAAATCCCCAATGCCCACTTAATCTGTTATAGCCTAATTAATCTTAACTTAATATTTTTTTCCCAAAATGCTTGCACCCAAAGGGGGTTTTGAATGCACTAACTATTATATTCCTTGAAAACTATGTATCATGTAAAAATAAAATTATTATTAGTATTCTTATTATGAGATATGCATTAAACAAGAAATAATTCTGGAGCCCCAGTGAGAGGGAAAAGCTGGTCGAGCAAAGAGAGGTACTAAAAAGTGAAAACATAGAAACCCGGGGAAAGTTTCTAAGGGGGCTTAGATATATCAAAGAGTGGAAAACAGGGGGGAAGGAACAAGAAAAGGAGGAAACACAGATAAAGGTGAAAAACCAAGGAGTGGAAATAGAGGGAGAACATCATTCAGAGCATGGTGGAAAAAACCAAAACTTGGGACATAATGGGGAAAATGGAAAGGGAGGAAGAGAAAGCTAGGCAGGAACAAAAAGAAAAAGAAAAAGGGGAAAAAATACGCCCAGATGAAAGAGAACAAGAGAATCGCATCAGGTGGGAGAACTTGGGAAAGACACAGAATCAGTAAATATAGGAGCAGAACATTTCAATCTACAAAAAGGGATTATATGGAGAACTTCTGGGAAAAAACACAACAGAAAATGGGAACATGTTGAGAAAGGGGGAAAATGTTTTTTTAAAATAGTGCAGATATTCCCCCAGTAAGGTAAACCTTCAACACAGTCCAGAGAATGTTATGACCTGTGCTCCCAGACCACCATATAAAGGAACACAGTTACAGAGGAAGCAAGAAAAGGGAAAAAGGGCAGAGTCTTTTACACATGAAAAAGGACAGCAGTCTTTTTTTCACATAAAGAGAAACGACGGGCCAAAGAAAGAGACAAAAAAGGGGAATGGTACAGAGGAAAATTGCACAATGGTTTAGTTTAATATCTTTTTTATACCCCCTATCCATCCTGTGGGCAATAGTCAAAAAAATTACAGAGGACATAATTGGTCCAGGCTGGACTAAAGTTTTGATAGCTGAACAAGTTACAGCAGTAATGAATAATCTGGTCACTTATGACCAAGTTAAAGGTAATGAGCTCCAGGTAGAGTGGTCACAATCATGACAGTTACAAAGGTAATGAATCATAAACATGTCCATACATTTGTTACAATTATAAACAAATTACAGAGTAATGGCAGTTCACAAACATTCTGGGGAATGCATCCATTCCCCAACAACAGATGTTTGGGTGCCTGTCCTCTTCGGCAGGACAGCAGGGAACCCAGAAAACACTAGGTTGCGCTAGGATCTGCTGCTTGCAGGAGCACCGTCACCCTCCCTAAGGGTCACGGTCAGCGACTCCGTAGCAGCCTGGGGGAGAGCGCCCTGGGGACGGCAACGCCGGTGGCTTTTGATTGCAGACCCCAGGCCCTTTTTGTCTGGGGGGGGGGCTGTTGGTTTTTCCCACCACCCCCTCTGGTGCCCAGACATCCACCGTGCGCACGGATGTTGGTTTGAGGAACTGAGTGCAATGCCTGTGGCACACCTGACAGTGCCCGAGCGAACTCCACGGTGCTGTCTCTGCAGGGGAACCCGTGACCCCAGACATCCTGTGTCATCACTGACATCGGGGCTGGGGGGGGGAAAAGTCCCTTCTACAGTTGGGGTGGTGCTGGGAGTTGGGTGGGTGAGGCACGGGGGTGGGGGGTTATGAGAGGGCCCTGTTTCCCCACACAGGGGGAAGCCCGGGAGGGAGGTGGGGGGCACCCACCCCCCCCCCCCCCCCTGGAGATGTGGGGGGGGGAGGCACTGTTTGCCCCCCCTGACTTGGGACACTCTCGCCCCAACCCTCACAAACTGCAAAAAAACTTCCACTGTTTATGCTAAAACGATGCACGGGGATCCCCTCCCCTGCCTGGAATCTTCCCAGACCATTCACACAGAGTCCTTTTCGCGTGACCTGGTCCCCCTTTTTGATCAGGAGCTATCCTTGAAAATCCCGGAGCTAGCCCGAAACCCCCCCGCGCGCGGCTGGGAGTGCATTCTGCCTTGTAGAGGTGAAAGAAAGCGTAGTTACTCTGCTTTTAACCGCGACCCACGCACCAACTACATAACAGCTGTCTTCACAGGGGGCGATTTTTGGAATGAATATGCGCTTTCTGACAACTCACAGATCCTCCGGTTTTACGTCCGCCAAAATATCTTCTTCCACCTGGTCTGTGAGAGGTGGTGGGGAAAAGTACAAGCATGGAGAGATATGTGGGGGATGGTAGTAGTGACACAACTACTCCGCTCTCCTTAAATTTCTCACTCTTTTTAAAACCATCTGGGTTATCAACCCCCAATAAACCACTAGGTAAAAGTTGCTTGCCGGCATTTTACTGGTAATGCAAAGTAGTGCAGACACACTGGAAGTAGATTTCACACTGGCTTCCTTGGCAGAGCTGGCTTTGATTAACTGGGCTGGCTTGATGTTTTCGATGCAGGAACAACACTGGTATGGCAGGAACACTGTAGACGTGCTAGGGGTCAAGACAGCTGTAACTCTTGGCAACCCCCCCTTGTCCTGGCTGGCTGGCTTGGAGTTTTGTTTTCAAGCCTGCTTGAATGTGCTAGCTAAACCCGTGTCAACCACTTGGAGATTTGCTTGTAGCGGGCAAATAGGCACACAGGAGACACATTCTTCCGAAGCGTGAGGGAGAAATCGTGGAATGCTGGCAGGACTGACAGGGGCACTCAGGCACTTATGTGGGCTGGCAAGATCCGCCTCTAGACCATAAGTAAATAAAGGCGAATGGCTGTGTTCCAAATCGAGGAAGGAGGAAGGAGGCAGTGAAGGAAGGCCTAGAGCCACTTCAAACCAACACTGTGTTTAACTAGGTAGATCACTAGTCACAGCTCACACATAAGAGTTCCAGCAACAATGCGCTGCGATCAATGATATGAGCTGCATGAAGAGTTATCAGTCCAGTGAAATAAGCAGTCCTGGGACGATAATGGCGATGAGTTAAATATACCGGTGAATAGGAGGATCGGCATAAGGGACATTCACCTCACCAGACACAAGCAATATGTATTAATATTGGTAGAATTACGACAATATGTTAAGTAAAGACACAATGCAACTAATGTAACATTTATTGTGCGTTGCTTCCAGGAGCTCAAGCTAAGCAATACATGGACACAGAGGGTTATATATACTACTCTCAAAGTGAGGTGTAATACTAGTGGTGTATATATATACCCTCTGTGTCCATGTATTGCTTGTAAGCTTTCCTGAGAGCGAACGTTGCCACAATAAATGCACATTAGTTGCATTTGTGTCATTTTACTAACAAGCAATATGGGTGTAAGTGGCATGCGAGTCTTATAGTGCCACTCTCAAGGTCACCCACCAGGCCAGGCTTCGTTCCTCGTACATTCCTCAGCCTACGTTGCCTTGGAATGACAGACGAATTTTCACTCTGTGTGCACAAATAAATCAGCACAAACTTACTATGATTGTGGCATGTCCCACTTAAAAAGCAGTCTCTGGTAGCCAAAGAAGTTACCAGGTACTGCAATGCTCGTTAAATTGTTCTTAACTAAGTCACTAGGTAAAGATTTGCTAGTTGGCTTGATGGCTTTGCTTTCTTGATGCACGAAAACACTGGTATGGCAGAAATATTGTAACTGCAGGCTATCTTAGTTTGTCCTGTTGGAAATTGTGGAGTGCCGGTGGAGGACTGACAGGGGCACTCAGGCACTTATGTGGGCAGGCAAGATCCGCCTCTAGACCATAAGTAAATAGAGGCGAATGGCTGAGTTCCAAATCGAGGAAGGAGGGAAGGAGGTAGTGAAGGAAGGCCTAGAGCCACTTCAAACCAACTGTGTGTGTTTTACTAGGTAGATCACTAGTCACAGCTCACACATAAGAGTTCCAGCAATAATGAAGCTGCGATCCAACGATATGAGTTGCATGATGAGTTATCAGTCGGGTGAAATAAGCAGTCCTGAGATAGAAGGCCTAGGACCTCACTCCCATACATACACACGTCCTCTCAATCAAACTCTCAGCCCGAACTGACACACATATGTTACAGTAGATCCTCATTTAGCACGGTAGTTATTCCTGAAAACATCGTGTTAGGTAAAATCGTGATAGATAATTAGAAGAACTTATGGGAAAAAATAGGGTTACATTCCTGGGAGTCCCCAAAAAGCCAAATAAGTTTTTTTTAGACAAACAGACCTTGCAAAAACTGAAGGTGAATATGTAATTGTAGTTCATTGTCGTGATGTATTATGTTGTTTTCACTGCTTAAGACTACAAATGTAACAGAAATAATAGTATTTACCTTAAATTGTGGATGCTGGTGTTTGTGGATGATTGTGAAGAGAGTGGAGAATTATGCTGTGGCCCTACTGGGCTGAGGTGGATGGTAGAGGTTCTGGAACTGAAGTCGATGGTTGTACTGAGTGTCTAACTTTAAGTCATTCAGTAAGTCAAGTCATTCAGTCAGTCAAGTCATTCAGTAAGTCAGTCAAGTCATTCAGAAAGTCAGTCAAGTCATTCAGTAAGTCAGTCAAGTCATTCAGAAAGTCAGTTAAGTCATTCAGAAAGTCAGTCAAGTCATTCAGAAAGTCAGTCAGTCAGTCAGTCATTCAGTCAGTCAGTCAGTCAGTCAAACTTATGTTTACCTCTTTTTATGTGTACAAAGTAACACTTCATTACAGCCACAAGTTATCTCTTGTCTAGTATCTTTGTTTTCTTCGTTAATTCTAAGACTTAAATGCTTATACCTTTTCTTGCCACTTTGAGCAACACTGGTATGCCTACTGGGTGTCATGATTGCTTGGTAGATACAAGGTATAGTAATTAAAAGATCAAAACACAATTCACAATCACAAGCTTGTAGCAGAGAAGATGGACTGCTGTTCGTGTATGAAGTGTGAATGCTGGGATGGTTGGGTGGGTTGGTGGCAGGGGCAGGCTGGGAGGGTGGTGCAGGTGGGTGAGGGTTGCTAGGGTGGCGGTAGGACTCCCCACTGACTCAGTGGTTTAACCTACCGCGGGCGACCGCGCGCTCAAAATTTTTTCCCCTCCTGAGAACCGTGTAATATCAATTTTACGTCGTGTTAGATAAAAATGTGCTGCAATTCTTCAGTCATGCAATACCCAAAACGTACAACATAAAGTCGTGCTAAATGAGGGTATACTGATTATTGTTTTATTCTTCATGTCTCATTGTTTTCTGTGTAATTTAATGTATATTTAATGTACAAAAATATTTTATTTTAATTTGGGTGTCTGAAATGGATTAATTTTATTTCCATTATTTCTTATGGGGAAAATAGATTCGGAGTTCGTAATATTCGGTGTTTGGAGCGCCCTCTGGAATGGATTAATTACGAACTCTGGGGGACCACTGTATACAAAATTATCATCATACTGACACAAACACACATGTACACACTGACAGGTGATTTTGCACACCTAGCTGAATCACATTCTATTATCTACAACTACAGTGTACCCTCGGTTTTCGTTGAAAATTCTTTCCAAAATGCTGTTTGAGTGACGTTACTGAACGAATTTTTTCCCATAAGGACAAATGTAAATTAGATTAGTCGTTTCAGACCCCCAAAAATACACTTACAAAAGCACTTACGAAAATACACTTACATAATTGTTCGAGTTTGGAGGTGAACGAAAACCGAGGGTCCACTGTATATACAAGTATACAGTGGAACCCCGGTTAACGAAAAAAATTCATTGCAGAAGCCTCCTCAAGTGCCATTACCGAACGAATTTACTTCCTTAAGAAAAAATGTTATTTAGGTTAGTCTATTTCAGACCCCCAAAAATACACTTCCACAAGCACTTACAATATTATACTTACATAATTGCACGATTTCCAGGGTGTTCGTTAACCGGTTCCACTGTACAGTGGACCCCGGTTTACGTTAGTCTCCAAACTCGCCCTTTATGTAAGTTTATCTTTGTAAGTGCTTTTGTAAGTGTATTTTTGGGGGGTCTAAAAAGACTAATCTAAATTACATTATTCATTATGGGAACAAATTCGTTCGGTAACAGCACTTGAACAGCATTCCGAAATCCGGGGGTCCACTGTATTTACATGTTCCACTTATGTTTCTAGAATTCCACAATTGTATGATATTCCATGAAGCATGGATTCATACAGAGTGCCACTCCACACTGGTGACATATGAATCGTGTGTCCTTCCGCTGTGGGGGTCGTTTTGTGGTGGTAGCACACACAACACACTTTTTCTGATAATGCTTCTTCTTTGGGGTAGGTGGTATAGGTACCAGGTAGTGACAGTTAGGGATGATTCAGTGTGGCACTTCCCCCACTGGCTGTGGTTGTGGTTGGGGGACAAGTCGCTGTTGAGGGGCAGGTACAGGTGTGGTACCATACTTTTTTGCTATCTGTTTTACAATATTCAGAGAGAATTCTGCAAAATGTTGTTGTTTTCCAGTCTTTATTTCATACATATTGAATGCATTGATCACTGCAATGTCTACAAGGTGGAAAAACAGTTTTATATACCACTTGCGACTCCTATGCACACAGTCAACGAACCCTATCATCATGTCACACTTGTCAACTAGTCGCATATTGTTCGTATAGTCGACGACAACAGCTGGCTTGACAATATGTTCATTGGTGTCCCTGTTCACTTTGTCTGTTTGTACCATCTCGTTTCTGTGGATGGTTGACAGAAATGTCACGTCCCGTTTGTCATGCCACGTCAGTGCCATGATGTCATTGGCATGAAATGCTTGCACTGCTCTGTCAAAACACTGCCACTAAGCCTTGGCATATGTTTTCTATTCCTTCTCACTGTTCCACATATATCGGTATTGTTCACACGTAGGAAATCAGCGAGCATAGGGCTGTGTACAATGTATGGCCCTTGCCAAGGTATGGTTCCATCATCCTGCGAACAACATCACCAGAAATGCCCAACATGCGCCTAGTATCATCGAGTGTGTTTCTCCCGGTGTATACAATGACATCTAACACAAGACCTGTCTCACAGTCGCACATAACAAAAAGTTTTATATCAAAGCGATTACGTTTACTCGGTATATATTGCTTGAATGACAGGCGTCCCTTGAATAGAATCAAGGACTCGTCAACAATACTGTTCTTGAAGGGATAAAAGTATGCACTGAATTTCTGCTTCAGGTACATAAACACTTCCCGGATTTTGTATAGAAGGTCATATCTGTTGGGCAAATTCCTGTCTAGAAGTGCAACATTCGTAGCAACAGAAAGAATCTGTTGCAGGGAAGGAGGTCACTGAAGATAGGAGTACTGATGAAGTCTGTGGACCAGTAGTTATGTATTGTTCTTATAGGTATGTGGCATAAGCATGACAGTGGCAAGGAATAAATACATTTCAGCCACTGTTGTATCTTTCCATCTGTTCAGCCGTGACGATTCCCCAACCTCTGCTATGTTGTCCATGATACAGTGGACCTCCGAGTATCGTAATTAATCCATTCCAGGAGCTAGTACTTAACACGAAGTTTACGAAATTGAACCATTATTTCCCAATAAGAAATAATGTAAATACAATTAATCCGTTCCATAAAAAAATATTCACATACTAAATTAAAAACAATATATATATATATACATTTACTTACCTTTATTGAAGAGTTGCAGGCATCTGGAAGGTAGAGTTGCTGATAGGGGCAGGGAGTTAGTGGTTGGAAGGGGAATCCCCCTCCAAAAGGACTTTAGGTAACAAGTCCCTCTCTGGGGTTACTTCCCTTCTTGGTCTTTTAATGCCACTAGGACCAGCTTGAGAGTCACCAGACCCCTGCCTGGTAAAGTAACTGTCCAGAGTCCTCTGTTTCTGGCGACCCTTCAACACTTTCCTGAAGTGCGACATGGCTCTGTCACTAAAGTGGCTGCACAGAAGGCTCATTTCAGCTTGCTCAGGGTGGTGTCTTTCAACAAATGTCTGCAACTCATTCCAATTTGTACACATCTCCTTAAGCACTGAAGAGGGCACCTCCTTCTGTCTCTCACCCTCCTCCTTTGAAGCAATAACCTCAGCTGTGGTCTGTTGCTGTTCCAGATGAAGCTCTTGCAGCTCTTCAGTTGTTAGCTCTACCCTGTGCTCCTCCACCAACTCTTCCACATCCTCACCACCACCTCCAACCCCAGGCGTTCCCCAGTGCCACAATAGAGTACAAGGCACAGAGTCGTCAGGGTCAAGGTCAGGGTCAGCCTCAAATCCTTCAAAATCCCTCTGTTGGACACAACCTGGCCACAATGGTCTCCAAGCAGAGTTCAAAGTCCTGGAAGTCACTCCCTCCCAAGCCTTACCTATAAGGCGTATGCAATGCACAATGTTGAAGTGATCTTTCCAGAACTCTCTTAGGGTCAACTCAGTGTCCGAGGTCACTTCAAAGCACTTTTCAAACAGTGCTTTGGTGTACAGTTTCTTGAAGTTGGAAATGACCTGCTGGTCCATGGGCTGGAGGAGAGGAGTGGTGTTAGGAGGCAAGAACTTCACTCTGATGAAATTAAACTTGTCAGACAAACACTCTTGCAAGTTGTGAGGGTGAGCAGGAGCATTGTCCAGTATCAGGAGGCACTTGAGTGGCAATTTCTTTTCCAAGAGGTATTTCTTCACAGTAGGGCCAAACACTCCAGTCACCCATTCCTTGAAAATCTCCGTAGTGACCCATGCCTTGGTGTTAGCCTTCCAATATGCACACAAATTATTCTTGTTAACACTGTGATTCTTGAAGGGTCTGGGATTTTCATAGTGATACACCAGTAAAGGCTTCACTTTAAAATCACCACTGGCATTGGCACACATCATAAGAGTTAGCCTGTCTTTCATAGGCTTGTGTCCTGGCTGTGCCTTTTCCTCCTGAGTAATGTAGGTCCTGTTGGGCATTTTCTTCCAAAATAGGCCTGTTTCATCACAATTAAACACTTGTTGGGGGAGGAATTGTTCAGCCTCTACGAACCCCTGGAATTCATGCACAAATTTTTCAGCTGCACATTTGTCTGAGCTGGCTGCCTCACCATGTCTCACAACACTGTGTATGCCACTACGTTTCTTAAACCTGTCAAACCAGCCTTTGCTGGCTTTAAAATCACTTGCCTCACCACTGGTTGCAGGCATTGTCTTGACAAGATCTGCGTGCAACTTCCTTGCCTTTTCACAAATTATCGCCATGGAAATACTATCACCCTCTCTCTGTTTTCATGGATCCACACCAACAACAACTTCTCAACCTCATCCACTGTTTTCGATCTATTTTTCGTTAACATATCAACCCCTTTTGCAACATTAGCTTCCTTGATCTCATTTCTCTTTGCCAGGATAGAGCTGATAGTAGATGGGGTTTTGTTGTACATCCTGGCAAGATCACTCAGATGTACGCCACTCTCATATTTTTCTATAATCTCTTTCTTCAGTTCGATGGTGTTCCTCACTTTCTTTACCACAGGGGTGCCACTAGGAAGCTTCTTTGGACCCATGATGACTTATTTCACAGTGACAATCACTAAAACACCAAAAAAGACACCAAATGTAGTGTGAATGTTTGAAAGAGCGCATTAGGTAATGTTCTCTCAATGGTAAACAACGCTTCACTGGCGGCGTCCTGCGCACGCGGAGCAGGCGGACAGGTCTAATACGTTACGAAACACGAGCCATTTTACGATTCTTGAAATCGAAAAAAGCTTACGAAACACGATGTTTACGAAATAAGAACCTTATGAAACTCGGGGGTCCACTGTATAGTGGTAATAATTGTTCGTCTGGGTCACTATCAAGTTCATTATAGGCTCGCAAAGTTCAGTCTAACTCTGTAGACTCATTTGTTATGGGACATTCTGGCAGGATGCCACTTCCATTCACATCAAAATCAAAAGGCTGTGGCACGAATACACTTTGTGACCAGTTCCAATCACGGTCACATGGTGCAGAGTGGACCTGTGGCAAGGGGCATGGGGGAGCAGGTGGGAGAACAGGAGTTGAGGCAGCACATGGCTGAGGGGGTGCCGGGTGGTCCTTTGTCTGTCCATCCACCGCGCCATGGGTCCAGGCACCGTGCCACCCACCACTTCTTCCTCCATCCCTGCATATTCACCTTCACTATCACTATCAGTGGCCGGAGTTTTGGATCGTGACCTGCCACGACCCTTGGGGACTGCATATGGCACACTGCCTGAACGTAGGCCAAGACGCCTAAAAGTACGCTTCACAGGTGAATAATGAACATCACTATCACTAGATGAATCCTCCCATGGCATAAAATCAATCTCATCATCACTTACATCACTTTCACTATCACTAAAACACCGGGAAAATGATAGTTTCCTCTTGCGTAGTTGCCTATGGGTAACACTCGCCACTCCAGAGGTGCTTGGCCCAGGGTCTTGTGTGGCCACACTGGCCACCCCAGAAGTGCTTGGCCTAGGGTTTGGTGTGGCCACACTGGCTACCCCAGAGGTGCTTGGCCCAGGGTCTGGTGTGGCCACAGTGGCCACCTCAGAGGTGATGGGCTGAGGGTCATCTGGGTTATCGTCGATATTTTCACTAATTCCTTGATTATTAGTGGCCACATCGGTGTCAAATCCACTAATCTCACATTGTATATCACTTTCCTCGAATAGTAGAGTGTTATTACGACGAGGCGTGAGTGAATCACGAGGATGTGCCATGATGTTGACCCAAGATGGACCTGAATGTAACTGGTGCTACCATATGGTACCCAGGCATCCAGGATTTTTTAAACTCGGCGGACACTGAGTGTGCAGACCCATTCTCTCATGTCTAGGTGACTCAGGCCTATCGCGCCAATTTTGAAGGAATTAAAAATAAAACGTAAATATACGTTTGGAGCAGTAGCGGTAAGAACGTATATATACGTTTGGACCATTTAAGGGTTAAAAAAAAAATCAAAGTATTCGGAGCACTGGGCGAGAGAACGTAGATCTACGTTTGGACAGTTAACAGGTTAAAAATGTTGAGGTAATACTTCTTGATATTAATGTGTCTGGTCATAGTATAGTTACTGTCTTTATATTTCAGTGCTGCTGCCTTATACACACATACTGTCTTTCCGTACTTATAGAAACCTTGATCTGGACCATGATGGTGAGAGGTGCCGTGGGCAAGGTGCATAAATCTGCACTGTCTGTTGACCACTTAGCAAAGATTCATGATGAGGTGTTTGTGTTAGTAAGTTTTGTGTTTTGATCACTTAAAGGCTCTTGATTCATGACTTTGTTACTTGGAATGAGTCATCTGTTAACCAGCTACATAGGTCTCATATGAATGCAGAGGATTGGTGGCATGATTGTGCCATCATGGATCAAGGGCCGATTATATAAAAAGTCGGCACGGCAGTCATGAACAGGATATTGGCTCCTAAGGTCAAATACTATTAAGAAAAAATTTGATCTTGTGTTGAAAATGAAGAGCTCCTGTAGCCACCTGAATGACGTGCTTGGTTGTGTTTCTGCGCCTGCTGTGTGTACCTCTTTATTCTGTTCTTCAGCTGACCTCGGCCTCCTTTGATTGTTGTGGTCAGAAAATAAGAAATACAGTAGGACCCTGTATCAACAGGTTCAGTTTCTGCAGTTTCAGTTATCCACTCTTCATAGTGGCCAGAAAATATTAAGAGGGAGCTGTATTCTCCTAGGAAATTTTTAATAATAGTCAGATTTATATTATGTTTTTATTTTAAGTTAAGAAGGTGCTACAAAGAGTTTATTAGAAGTTTCATGAAGTTTGCCCAAAAATAAGAAAAAATAAAATAATGGTTTTTGATATGGCAACACCTGGAGAGAGTTCCAGAGGTCAACGCCCTTGACGCCCCCTGCGGTCCGGTCTGTGACCAGGCCTCCACCTTGGTAAAATTTGTGACAGATTTTTAATGTTCAGGATGTTATACATGTAGTTGACTTTACATGAACTAGGCTAAAGATGAATTGTATAAAAGGAATTGAATGACATATTATTATTTTGTATCTTCAAAATTCTTTTTGTTTTTGGGGGCATTTTAAAATAAATAAAACAAGCAGTAAAGGCTATTACAAACTCCCTTCATGGGATTGTAAAACCATGATTCCTTCCTTTCCTCAACCTCTCCCCAGTATAAAACACCAATTTTCCACCTATTTTCCACCATTTCTACTCCTCCTTGCATCCCTTCCTAACACAACATCACAATGCCTACACCATGATCTCATCAACATAGACATTGTATCATCGTCACATAATCATATCATCGCAGCAACAACAAAGAACTGAGAAGCCGGTGAGTACTCACAGTAGGCTGAGATATTTTATAATTAAGAGGAGGTGGCTGAGCTTGGGCGGGCAGGTATGACAACCATCAAAAATATTTGGAAAATGAGTTAAGGTTATCAGAAAAACAGTTCAACATTCTGACAACATTTTGGTGTAAATCTCATCTTTGTCCAATGTTTCTAAAGAAAATAATAATAAATATATAATCATATAATAATCATAATATAATCATAATATAAGTAATATAATAATGAATTAAAATCACCATTTGGTATGTTACACTGTGGGAGGAGCTTATCTCCCAAGGGGAGAGCAGAGGGCATTAGTACTCTTTCTTATTTATATCAATGACCACCCAAATGCATCACAACTCCTTAAACCACTTCTATTTGCAGATGACACCACTTATGTCTTCTCCCACCCAAACCCAGCTATACTTATTAACACTGTAAACAGTGAGCTACATAAAATATCAAACTGGATGACTACCAACAAACTTACTCTCAATATAGACAAAACCTACTTCATTCTTTTTGGAAACAGAGCATCAAATATCCAGCTAAACATATTGATAAATGGTTCATCCATTACAAGACACACTGAGGGCAAATTTCTAGGTCTCCACCTTTACTGTAATCTTAAATTTCAGACTCACATCCAGCATATAATTAAGAAAGTTTCCAAAACAGTAGATATCCTCTCCAAGATCCGATACTATGTACCCCAAAGGGCCCTCCTTACCTTATATCACTCTCTAATATACTCTTACCTCACCTATAGTATTTGTGCTTGGGTATCTACCACAACCAATCACCTCAAACCTTTAACCCTTTCAGCTTCGAGAGGCCCTCTCCCAAACTCGTTCTCAGGGTGAAAAAAAATTCAGAAAAAAAAAGTTATTTTTTCATATGAAATGATAGAGAATCTTTTTCCAATCATAAGGACACCAAAAGTATGAAATTTTGATGGAAAACTTACGGAATTATGCTCTCGCAAAATTAGTTGTATCGACGATATTTACGCATCGGTGATTTTGCCCACTTTGAGCCCTATTTTCGGCCAATTCCAATGTTTCAATCTACTAAAATCATAGCTATTTCTCCAGAATTCCATTTGTTCTATCGATTGAGTACAAGAAACCGCCCATTTTCCAATTTCAACTACCCAATAAAGTGGTCAGAAATTGGCAATTTGGCCAATTTCACACAAATTTCAAAAGATGCCAGTTTCAAAATAGGGTCCAGAATAAACACGACAGACATTCCTGGAACTAAAATAACATTTTATCTGTTCATAGTCAGTTGACCAAATGAAATTTCTGACCCACAGATGGCTCCAACTTGACCTTGTTCTATATTTGTATGTCTCATAACGATAAAAAGACTCTCAAATGAGCTGATGTAGTTAACAGCTCTTAGGAACCTTAACCTAGCCTTGTAAAACCCTGTGTGAAAAGGAGAGAGAAAAATAAAAGAAAGAGAGAGTGAGAGAGAATATTACTCACCAGTTGACGTGTATTGGATGTGTGGCGTGATTTGTTTACTCTTGAACATCGGCAAAAATCAAACATTTTTGCTACTTTGTGCTCAATTTCAAGGTACAGTGGTACCCCAAGTTTAGGCCATAATTCATTCCAGAAGGCTGTTTGAGTGCCGTTACCAAACGAATTTGTTCCCATAAGGAATAATGTAAATTAGATTAGTCCGTTTCAGACCCCCAAAAATACACTTAAAAAAGCACTTACAATAATACACTTACATAATTGTTCAAATTGGGAGCTGTACAAAACTCGGGGTACCTACTTGTCATCGTGAAACCAATCAAAATTATCTCTATTTCTGTAATATATCTTCCATTCTATCAAATGAGACCAAGAAAACGAAAATACAACCATAAATACCTTACGAAAATAGACTGCAAAGTCGCTGCTTTAAACCAAAAACACGGTCGAAGTTTTTTTCTCTCATTATGCACTGTGGTCTGCAGGATTTTTTTTATACTGCTCACACTGACCACGCAGACCCATTCTTTCACATCTAGGCCTACCAGCCTTTTTCAGCTTGATTTTGAGGGCTCTAGAATTTACGCATACTAGTATGTCACCAACCCTGAAAGGGTTGATAACCCAACAAAAACCAGCAGTGCGGATGATCACAAACTCCAGCACCAGACAACACACCCAACCTCTCTTCAAAAACATGAACTTACTTAATATACATAATGTACACACTTATTATTGTGCCTACTACATATACAGAACATTAAACTCCAATATCAACCCTCCGCTCAAACTTCTCCTAGACAGCTTCAACAGAACACATAGGCATAACACGAGGCACAAAACACTTTTTGACATCCCTCGTGTCTGTCTCACACTTTGCAAAAATTCAGTGCACATAAAGGGCCCTAAGATCTGGAACTCATTGCCTGAAACAGCAAGAGGTCCCCTGCCCACAAATCAGTTTAGGACCATACTCAAAAATCATCTCATCTCTCAATAACAAACATACCCACATCATGCTAAATCCCAACCAAATTTCAATAACATAGAAACCTGATATATACTCTAGAATGAATAAAATATGTCATTATGTGACAAGTGGTGGCAGCCATTCCGGCTCCCGTTCTGAAAACATCTTCCCATGCTTACCCACGCACGCATAAGTGCGATAAACCACCTTAACTACTGGGAACGCTTGAAGTTCCTAAACCTGTACAATCTAGAACGCAGGCGGGAGAGATACATTATTATATACACATGGAAAATTCTCGAGGGCTTAGTACCAAACTTGCACACAAAAATCACTCCCTACGAAAGCAAAAGACTCGGCAGGCGATGTAACATCCCCCCAATGAAGAGCAGGGGTGCCACTAGCACGTTGAGGGACAACACAATAAGTGTCAGGGGCCCAAGATTGTTCAACTGCCTCCCAGCATACATCAGGGGGATTACCAACAAACCCCTGGCTGTCTTCAAGCGGGCACTGGACAGGCACCTAAAGTCGGTACCTGACCAGCCGGGCTGTGGTTCGTACGTTGGACTGCGTGCGGCCAGCAGTAACAGCCTGGTTGATCAGGCTCTGGTCCAACAGGAGGAATGGTCGCGGACCGGGCCGCGGGGGCGTTGACCCCTGGAATTCTCTCCAGGTAGACTCCAGGTAGACATAGTTATACATAGTTATTACATAGTTATTACTTAGTTATTAATGAGATGTACATGCCAAAAGCCCCTAATATGCTGTGCATTGCGGGCATTCTTAGGACTACTTAATTCTAGACTACATGGTAAAAAGTTATGGTTGATAATTTATAAAATAAGTAAAGTTGCATATCTAAGTTATAAAGTTTGAATATAAGTTGAACATATCAATTAATTGTAGCAATGCAACTAATTGAGTGAGATAACAATTTAAAACAATTAATTGCATTGCAGTTAGTTTACGTGGTCATTATAATGTAAGTGTTGTGGAAATAATTAGCTAAGTATGTAATATTCATAACAGGTTTTACATTCAATTGATTAGTCAGGTTTTTACGTTAAGTGATTATTCTACTTTGTTGGGAATGTTTGATATTGAGCAATTAGCTTTGGGTGAGAAGGTGGTTTTTTAGCATCGTTTTGAATTGGGGTACAGGTAGGGTTTCTTTGGCAATGACAGGTAATGAATTCCAAATTTTCGTGCCTTTTATATGCATTGATTTTTTACATAGTGTTAGATGGACACGGGGAACATCGAGGAGTGATCTGTGTCTAGTGTTATGGTCATGTCCTGTTAAAATTGGTAAGGAGAAGTTTGAGTGGTGGGTTAAAATTTGCATAGAGTGTTCTATGTATGTAATAGGCACAGTAAAAAGTATGGATGTCTTGTATGGTGTGTAAGTTTAGGTTTTTGAATATTGGTGGAGTATGTTGCCTGGAGTGAGAATTTGTTATCATTCTAACTGCTGCCTTTTGTTGTGTTATTAGTGGTCTGAGATGAGTTATTGATGTAGAGCCCCATGTGCAAATTCCATAGGTGAGGTAGGGGTAAATGAGTGAGTGATACAGGGTAAGGAGAGCTGGTTGTGGAACATAGTACCGTATCTTGGATAGTATTCCCACGGTCTTTGAGACTTTCTTGGAGATTTGTTGTATATGTGTCTGAAATTTGAGGCCACTGTCAAGATGGATTCCTAAGAATTTTCCCTCTGTGAGTTTTGTGATAGGGGTCCCATTTATCATTATGTTAAGTGGTGCGTTTGTAGCTCTGTTCCCAAACTGGATAAAATAGGTTTTATCAATATTGAGAGTAAGTTTGTTGGTCATCATCCAGGTAGATATTCAGTATTTGCAGTGTTGGCTAGTGTGTCTGGGCTTGGGTGAGAGATAACGTATTTAGTGTCATCTGCAAAAAGTATGGGTTTGAGTAGTTGAGATGCATTTGGTAGGTCGTTAATGTAAATGAGAAAGAGTAGTGGGCCAAGAACACTTCCCTGTGGGACACTTACGGTGTCCCACACCGTAGGTGCTAGGAGCTAGCTCCATTTGTGTACACATATTGGTTTCTGTTGCTAAGGTATGATTTTAGGGAGTGTCCTCTTATACCATAGTGTGATAATTTTAAGTGTAACAGATCATGGTCAACTGTATCAAAAGCTTTACTTAAATAAATGAAGATTCCCACTGGGATTTCTTTTTTCTCAAGGGCGGTGTAAATTATTTCTTACATGTGTATAATGGCATCATTTGTATTTTTATTAGGCCTGAATCCAAATTGACAGTGGTTGAGTACGTTGTTGGAGGTGAGGTAGGAATATTTATGTCTATGAATTAATTTTTCAAAGATTTTGGAGAGAAGGGGTAAGTTAGATATCGGCCTGTAGTTATTCAGGTCTGCTTGATCTCCTCCCTTATGTATTGGGGTGACCCTCGCTATTTTGAGTATTGATGGGAAGGTAGAGGATTCAATGGATTTGTTAAAAAGTGTTGCAATAATTGGTGAGAGAACTTGAGAGGCTTTTTTGTATATATAAGGTGGTAAGTTATTTAGGTCATCTGCTTTGTTTTTTAATGTGTTGATTATAAATGAAACTTCTATTGGGTTGGTTGGGACTAGGAATAGTGTGTTCGGATAGGTGCCAGTGAGATAGTCGTTAGGTGGAGTATTAGAACTTGGGATTTTGCTTGCCAGCTTTTTACCTATGGTGGAGAAGAAATCATTGAGTTTGTTTGCTGTTTCAATAGGTGGGAGTAGGGGTTCATCTGGTTTTGTTAGTTTGATTGTTCTGTTTGTGGATATCTTTTTTGTTCCTAGAATTTCAGATAGGGTTTTCCAGGTCTTTTTTATATCACCTTTTAAGTTATGTAATCTGTTCTCATAGTACAGTTTATTTGACCTTCTTATCAGACTCGTTAGGTTTGATGAGTAGCGTTTTGTTTGTTCTCTTGATATTTGTCCCATTCTGTACTGTTTTTCATATAGGTGCTTTATATTAATGGACTTGAGTATGCTGGGGTTACCCAGGGACTATTTAATCTTTTAGTTGTGATTTGTTTAGTTTTTTAGGGCAGTGCTTATTATAGAGGTATTGGGTCTTTTTAAGAAAATTAATAATACATAAGTCAGTATCTGGGAAGTTGTCTATTTCTGTTTGCCAGTCAATGTTTGTCATAGCTGTTATAAAGCTATTTATAGCTGTTTCATTATGTAGTCTGAAGGTAACTTTAGTAGTCTCTAGTGGTAATTTTCCGAGATTTGTTATGAGAAAGGTCGGGTAGTGGTCAGTGGTATTGTCTGTGATTATGCCTGATTTTAATGGGGATATGGTGTTAGTCCAGATATGGTCTAATAGAGAGGCACAGGTCTCAGAGATTCTCGTAGGTTTTGTTATTGTCGGGAGCAGCAAGCAGTTGCTCATAGTGTTTGTGAATTCAGTTACTAGTGGGTCCTGATCTTGTAGGAGGTTTATATTGAAGTTGCCTGTGAGGATTAAGTGGTCTTTGTTCATGTGTGCATCAGTAATCATACTTCCTAATTTTTCACTAAATTGCTGAATGTTTGACTGTGGTAATCTATAGATGTTTATAACTGTGAGAGGTTTTTGTAGATATTTGGGTTTAAATTTAGCTATTATATATTCTCCATGTTTATCTCTTGTGCAAGTATTGTTAATACATTCAAGCTGGTCTGAGTAGAACATAGCTGTGCCACCTCCTTGTTGGTCTGGCCGACAATTGTGTATGGCTGTGTAACCAGGAATGGCATAGATATCTGTAGTATGAGGCTTTAACCATGTTTCAGTGAGAGCAATGATGGACATACTGGCCTGAAGTGAGTTTAATAATGCAGTGAGGTCATCAAAATGTTTGCTTAAAGATCTGACATTGTAATTAAAGATAGTTATGTTATTGTTGGATTTGAGTAGTGTTTTAGCCTGTTCTGCTGTGTAGTAATGACAATTGTTGTTAGGTTCATGTAAGTCATTTAATAGAAGGTTGATTTCAGGATCAATGTTTGGAATCATAAGATTTAGTGTGATTCTATAATTAAACTTAAAATTAGAACAACACAAGTAGACCTAAGAATAGGACAATGCAAAAGGATTTCTTGGCACGTGAGTTAGTACGTTGAATATGTTTACAAAAATGAAAAGAATGAGCTAAGGTAGTCAATTTACAGCTAATAAGAATCTAAAACTATAGCACCTGAGTTAGCACCTGAGTAAGATAATTAATTAAACAAAAGTTTATATATGAGTGTGATTCTAAAAAGATTAAGAACAATGAATAATGTTAAACTTAAAGATATGATATCTGATCAATTGATTTTTCTAGCTAATTGGATTAACATACTTTTGAATAGAAGTCACAGAGGTTTAGGATATATCTTTACAGTGTAATTGATTTATTATAGAACTGGTTGGAAAGTTACTATGATTAGTATTAAGTTATAATGGAACAAATATTAAGATTCAGTACAGTGGACCCTCGGTTAACGAATACCCCGGAAATCGTGCAATTATGTAAGTATAATTTTGTAAGTTCTTGTGGAAGTGTATTTTTGGGGGTCTGAAATAGACTAACCTACGTGAAATTTTTCCTTAAGGGAGTAAATTCGTTCGGTAATGGCACTTGAGCAGACTTCAGGAGTGAAGTTTTTACGAAACTCGGGGGTCCACTGTATTGCACTAGTTGTGATTATAGAATTTATTAAAGGCAATATAATGAAAATCAAAGTTAATTAATTATTAAAAGAGAAATAAGTGCTAAAGTGTATAAAAGTGTACAAAAGTAAAATTTATTAGTATTAAAAATATTAAAAGATCAGTACAATTTTTAGCAAATAAGGTGATTAATAGTAATTATAAATTCTAAGCAAGTAAGCTGATAAAAATATATAGGTATGTGGGTTGAAAAATGGGCACAAGTAAAAATTGTATGTATTTAAAAATAAAAGTAAAACTATTTGTCAAAAATATTCATCAGAGGATAGACAAATACTTAAATGAAGTAGATGGGCAAAACATACACTATATTGCTGTACACTAACAGCTCATTTCAAGGCAGGCAAAATTGCTGACCTCCTGGAGAATGTGCAGAGAACCTTCACAGCACACATAAGTATGATAAAGCACCTAAATTACTGGGAATGGTTGGAGTCCCTTCATTTGTATTCCCTGGAATGAAGGTGAGAAAGATGCATGATACAGTGGTACCTCTATTTACGAGCAGCTCCCAACTCGAACAATTATGTAAGTGTATTTTTGTAGGTGCTTTTTAAGTGTATTTTTGGGGGTCTGAAATGGATTAA
>WNWK01023955.1:0-30394 GCA_009830355.1 Cherax destructor | reverse complement strand
ACCCCCTTCTCACCCCCCCGGAATCGGGGGCCTCGAGATCCCGTCTCCAGAAGACCCCAAAGCCACCCCCGGGAGGGGCCGGAGGAGGGCACCCCCGGGGTGGGGTCACGGCAAACTCAACACTCCCGGGGGCCTAAAAGGGGGGCCATTTGCCCTTCCCCCCACCTGGAACTAGAATGCCTGTGGAAAATCCCAGGGTAAAGGGAAAGGGGTAAAGGGGGGATGAGGAGGAGGAGGAGGAGGAAGGGGAAAAGGGGAGGATGGGGAAAATGGGGGAAGGGGGGATTGGGGGTTTTTGGGGTTGTCAAAAAAGGCAAAGGCCCAATTCCTTGACCGTCCTTTTTACCCCCAAAAGGCCCCCTTAAAGAGGAATGTGATGAATAAATTGCCCTTTGTTCTAACTTACAGTTTGGGTTTTAATTGAAAAACTATTTTAACCTTAGGTTAATTTTATTTCAAAGTTCAGATTCAATAAAATTTGGTCTATTATCAAAAAATTAGAACCTGTCTATAATTTTGTTTTTATATTTGAAAACAGTAAAAGAAAAAAACTAATGTAAGAGGGGGGCCATTAGTATTTTTGTGCAGTATCAAAAGTCTTTTTAGAAGGAAGAAGAGAGGAAAAAGCACCCCAAAGTTGGGGATGACATTATTCCAAGTGCTTTATCAGACTGCCACTGACAATTTAATTTTTTTGAGTAATTTCTATGAAGTTTGGGAAAAATAAGACTTTAATCAAAAATTGCTTTATAAAATTTCATATTTCAACATTATTTTGCAATTATCAAAATCAAAATTGTTATACTCCCCAAATACAATGAACCTTGCTCTTATTGTCTGTTTTAACATGTCATTTTGGTGTTCATACATCTCATAAAATTTCTACCCATTTTTTACCATTATATCCTTTTTTCCCGATACCTTCCCGGGAAAAATACTGTAAAACCCTTTTTAATTTGATCTTGGGTTTGTTATAACATTAAATTTTTTTCTAGTCATCATAAAAAGGGAAACTAAATAGCATAAAATGATTGATTTTTTACCAGCAAAGACATAAAATTTAAAATTGGTAATGTAGATCTCTGAAAATTACATATATTTTTAAAAACTTAGATGACACACAGAAAAAACTCTCAAAAATTACATTAAAAAATTCGCATTTTCCCTTTTTGGTAAAACTTTTTACCTTAGGTGCTGACTTTAAACCCTTATCAACCTACTTAATTCATCAACAATTTGGTTACCATTTTTCAAGACTCCCAAAATTCATATTCGAAAGTCAAGTTCCAACAAACTGAAACACAAGTCAGTGGGAATCTCCCTAAAACCTTCAAATCAGGTCCTCTTAATAATCAAGTCGAAAATGGATGTCAAGTTATGGAAACCCCTTTGGGGGTGCTTTTTTTTCTCCCAGCGGAAGAGTCCAGGCGTGCCTGTGCACTTCTGGGATAGCTATTAAGGTTATGGTAAATTATTAACTTTTTTGGGTCCCCTATTTTTACTAAACCAATAAAATTGAAAAACATCTTATAATCATAGATTTATTTCCTTTTTAAAAAATGTGATCATAAAGTAAATATATTAAGTACGGGTGCCATCACTAACCCGCAAATCAGTTATCGGTTCCCATGTAATCTGGCATAATTTTCATTTTTAAAATTTTCATCTTTGCTCAAATTTCATATTATACTGACTCAAATTTCATTTTATATGACTCAAATTTATCATTATATGAAAATTTTTATCTTACTGACTAAAAATTTATCTTTATCTGACTCAAATTTCATATTATACGACTAAAATTTCATCATTATACTGACTCAAATTTCATCTTTATATGACTAAAATTTCATTTATATACTCAAATTTCATCTTTAAACTGACTCAAATTTCATATTATACGCTCAAATTTCATCATTATTACTCAAATTTCATCATTATACTGACTCAAATTTCATCATTTTATCAAATTTCATTAATACTGCTAAAATTTATTTATCATGTAAATTACTCAAAGTGCTCAACAGTATGAAGGGTAAATTTATTAAACATACCTTTGGCAAAATTTTGTTGATTCTTATTATACTGAACACCTTATTACTGTATTTATGCAAGTTACACTGTTTATTTAAAACTGATTTGTGCTAGATGTACATTAGCCTACATTACCTTAATAAATCACTGATTTTTATATTAAGATAACCATGGTAAAAAGCTACACACTGGTATATGGTATCAATGCATGATTATAATTCTGGAGAAAATAAGCAAGACTTAAAACTGTTACAAAAGCCTTTAAAAAGTAATGATCCTTTGACATGCACTCAGTCTTATAATAGCTTTACAGATGAAAACTGAAGTAAAATTATAGTTATTCAATACATTGATACACAATATTTTGTCTTCCAGAGTTCAGAGTATCACATTTTATTGGTAGAGACCTATAGGGAACAATCACCAAAGATCTGTGCAGTGATGCTACATATGAAGTATTAGTGATAGCAAGGATGAACACAGCATCAGAACCTAGTAACTAATGTCTCAAAGCACTGTTTATGCAAATATAAATAATGAAATGCAATGCTATGCAAATAAGTAATTTTTTTTTTTTTTTCAACAAGTCGGCGTCCTCCCTGAGGCAGGGTGACCCAAAAGAAAGAAAATCCCCAAAAAGAAAAACTTTCATCATCATTCAACACTTTCACCACACTCATACATAATCACTGTCTTTGCAGAGAAGCTCAGATACTACAGCTGAGAAAAGTCCCTCCAGCTGTCACTATCTCGACCCCTCCTTTAAAGTGCAGGCATTGTACTTCCCATTTCCAGGACTCAAGTCAACTAAATCAATTAACTGGTTTCCCTGAATCCTTCACACAATGTTACCCTGCTCACCTCCAACAGATGTCATGTCCCAAAACCATTCGTCTCCATTCACTCCTATCTAACAGCTCACACATGCTTGCTGGAAGTCCAAGCCTCGCCACAAACCTCCTTTACCCTTCTAGCCTTTTTCTAGGCGACCTACCGCCTTCCCCCTCAGATTTCAGCTCTCCAAGTCATTCTACTTGTCCATTCTCTCTAAATGACCAAACCACCTCAACAACCCCTCTTCAGCCCTCTGACAAATACTTTTAGTAACTCCACACCTTCTCCTAATTTCCACATTCCGAATTTTCTTGCATAATATTTACACCACATTGCCTTAGACAGGACATCTCCACTGCCTCCAGCCTCCTCGCTGCAGCATTTCACCCATGCTTCACACCCATATAAGAGTGTTGGTACCACAATACTTTCGTACATTCCCTTCTTTGCCTCCATGGATAACGTTTTTGTCTCCACAGATACCTCAATGCACCACTCACCTTTTTCCTTCATCAATTCTATGGTTAACCTCATCCTTCATAAACCCATCTGCTGACACATCAACTCCCAAATATCTGAAAACATTTACTTCTTCCATAATCCCTCTCTCCAATGTGATATCCAATTTTTCTTTATTTAAATCGTTTGATACCCTCATCACCTTACTCTTATCTATGTTCACTTTTAACTTTCTACCTTTACACACTCTCCCAAACTCGTCCACTAACCTTTGCAACTTTTCTTTAGAATCTCCCATAAGCACAGTATCATCAGCAAAAGTAACTGTGTCAACTCCCATTTGCATTTAATTCTCCATAATTTAATCCCACCCTCTCCCCAACACCCTAGCATTTACTTCTTTACAACCCCATCTATAAATATATTAAACAACCATGGTGACATTACACAACCCTGTCTAAGACCTACTTTTACCGGAAGTAATCTCCCTCTCTCCTACACACCCTAACCTGAGCCTCACTATCCTCATAAAAACTCTTTACAGCCTTCAGTAACTTACTACCTATTCCATACACTTGCAACATTTGCCACATTGCTCCCTATCCACTCTATCATATGCCTTTTCTAAATCCATAAATGCAATAAAACTTCTCTACCTTTATCTAAATACTGTTCACATATATGCTTCACTGTAAACACTTGATCTACACATCCCTACCCACTCTAAAGCCACCTTGCTCATCTGCAATCCTACTCTCTGTCTTACCTCTAATTCTTTCAATAATAACCCTGCCATACACTTTACCTGGTATACTCAGTAAACTTATTCCCTATAATTTTTACACTCTCTTTTATCCCCTTCCCTTTATATAAAGGAACTATACATGCTCGCTGCCAATCCCTAGGTACCTTCCCTCTTTCATACATTTATTAAACAAAAATACCAACCACTCCAGCACTATATCCCCCTGCTTTTAACATTTCTGTCATGATTCCGTCAATTCCAGCTGCTTTACCCCTTTCATTCTACGTAATGCCTCACGCACCTCCCCCACACTCACATCCTGCTCTTCTTCACTCCTAAACGATGTTGTACCTCCCTGGCCAGTACATGAAATTATCGCCTCCCTCTTTCATCGACATTTAAAAGTTCCTCAAAATATTCCGCCATCTACCCAATACCTCCAGCTCCCCATCTACTAACTCCCCTACTCTGTTTTTAACTGACAAATCCATTCGTTCCTAGGCTTTCTTACCTTGTTTATCTCACTCCAAAATTTTTCTTGTTTTCAGCAAAATTTCTTGACAGAGCCTCTCCGTTCTTTCATCCGCTCTTCTTTTGCACTCTCTCACCACTCTCTTCACCTTCGTTTACTCTCCATATACTCTGCTCTTCTACTAACACTTCTGTTTTGTAAAAACCTCTCATAAGCTACCTTTTTCTCTTTTATCACACCCTTTACTTCTTCATTCCACCACTCACTCCTCTTTCCTCCTGCACCCACCCTCCTATAACCACAAACTTCTGCCCCACATTCTAATACTGCATTTTTAAAACTATCCCAACTTTCTTCAACCCCCACTACTCCTACTTGCACTAGCCCACCTTTCTGCCAATAGTTGCTTATATCTCACCCTAACTTCCTCCTCCCTTAGTTTATACACTTTTACCTCTCTCTTACTTGCTGTTGCCATTTTCCTTTTGTCCCATCTACCTTTTACTCTAACTGTAGCTACAACCAAATAATGATCTGATATATCCGTTGCCCCTCTATAAACATGTACATCCTGAAGCCTACTCATCAACCTTTTATCCACCAATACATAATCCAACAAACTACTTTCTTACGTGCTATATCATACCTTGTATATTTATTTATCCTCTTTTTCATAAAATATGTATTACTTATTACAAACCTCTTTCTACACATAGCTCAATTAATGGCTCCCCATTTACATTTACCCTGGCACCCCAAATTTACCTACTACTCCATCCACAACATTTTTACCCACTTTAGTATTAAGATCCCCAACCACAATTACTCTCTCACTTGGTTCAAAACTCCCCACACACTCACTCAACATTTCCCAAAATCTCTCTCTCTCTTCTACACTTCTCTCTTCTCCAGGTGCATAAACACTTACTATAACCCCTTTCACATCCAACCTTTATTTTACTCCACATAATCCTTGAATTTATACATTTATATTCCTTCTTTACCTGCCATAACTGATTATTCAACATTATTGCCACTCCTTCTTTAGCTCTAACTCTATTTGAAACCCCTGATCTAATCCCATTTATTTCTCCCCACTGAAACTCTCCTACCCCCTTCAGCTTTGTCTCACTTAAAGCCAGGACATCCAGCTTCTTTTCATTCATAACATCTACAATCATCTCTTTCTTATCATTCGCACAACATCCACGCACATTCAAACATCCCATAATTATTCATAATTAAAGTGGAGTTCACCCTTATTACTGTATCATCAATGCTTCATATAATGTGCAAGCAGTGATGATAATGCTACTTTAAAAGCAAAAGCATCAATAGTGTCTTTCAGTACATGAGGTGACATTTTAATGCATACAAATGCTTTTAAAGCCATCAAAACATTACTGCAGCTATTAGTATATTAACACTTATCAATATGATATTCAACAAAATTTGAAGTTCTTTCAATTCTTACTCTTCACTCCTGGCTTGGATCTTTTTGTGAGGCACTATTGCAATACTTTGAAGGGGGAGGTAGTGAGCTGCTGTGCTGATGGCTCTCATGCCGAGGCAATGGTCATCAAATATTAACCACAGGGATGAGAGGAATTCAGTTAATTACATTATATACTGGGTATATCATAGATGTCTATAATTTCTCTCTTTATTTTTTTACCTACGTTCTGCTAAATTATTCTCATCTCTTGCCATACAAAGAAGGAAAACAATTTTACTTTTCACAAGTCTATTAACCATCTTTTCAGCATGACTCCAAGAGCACACACAAAATTCTATTGCATTTGATTTTGTGCTGTTTGGCCTGGAATAATGAGTACGAATGGATTATTATTATTATAATCAAATAGAAGCGCTAAACCACAGGGGTTAGTACGAATGGAAATAAACCTATGTTCAAAATGTACATTAGGAACAGTACATGGATCATGCAGCAGTAGTGTAGTGTCTACAACTCAAGATAAAAATACAATAGTCCAAAGGTACAGTAAGAAATGGCTTCCAAAGCTAACCAAACATATAATTTATGAATAAGATGGAAAACAAAGAAATCCCTCATTGACCAATAGGAGGAAAAGGAGAATAGACAACATATACGACCAGTGAATGTGAACAGGGTAACACTTTGTGAAGGGATTCAGGGAAACCAGTTAGTTGGACTCGAGTCCTGGAGGTGGAAAGTACAGTGCCTGCACTCTAAAGGAGGGTGGGGACATTTGCTGTTTAGAGGGACATGCGAACTGTCATTTGCACGCCTCTGGCAAGAGAGTGATAGTGTGAATGATGGTGAAAGTATTTCTTTTTGGGTCATCCTACCTCAGTGGGAGATGGCCAGTATTAAAAATATATACATATAAATTCTCAGCACTATAAACAAGGATAACAAGAAACCACAATTTTAAACTAAGAGGAGTGGTGCCAGAGGAATACTACTGCACAGTAAAAAGTTTCTTGTCACAGATAAGAGTGTTAGAAGAAATGGGATCCAAGAGGCAGTAGTGGTAGATGGTATGGGAATACTGACAAGTTACAATTGATAAAGATACAGTGGTACCTCGACTTACGATGGTCCCCAAACTCACCCTTGTATGTAAGTTTATTTTTTAAATGCTTTTGTAAGTGTAATTTTGGGGGTCTAAAAGGACTAGTCTATTTTACAACATTTCTTAAGGAGATAAATTCGTTTGGTAATGACACTTGAACAGCATTCTGGAATGAAAAATATCGTAAGTCGAGTACCACTGTATAAGCAGCAAATGGAAATTAATAAAGTTTCTAATTACTGCTTGTCTATCAACTATAAGGAGGTAGCAAGCACTACAACCCCGGAAAACTCATATAAAAGTTACAAAGATAAATTAAGCAATGAAGATGGATTACCCTGAGGATAAGATTGCTCTTGTGATTACATGTAAGTAATTTCATATACAACCACTCAGGGAGGTACTACCATCCTACCAAGTGAATGTGAATCAAACCTGTAATTGACTGACATGATGGTATGATTACTGGTGTCTTTTTCCTGTCTCATAAACATGCAAGATACCAAGTACTATTGCTACTTCTACTTACATAGGTCACACTACACATGCATATACAGTATAGACACACCCATCTGGGCTTTCTTCTTTTTCTTAATAGTTCTTGTTTATTTCCTCTTATTTCCATGGGGAAGTGGAACAGAAGTCTTCCTCCGTAAGCCATGCGTGTCATAAGAGAACTAAAATGCTGGGAGCAAGGGCTAGTAACCCCTTCTCCTGTATAAATTACTAAAATTTAAAAAGAAAAACACAATGAAACTGAAGACACTAAATTTGTCTGCTGAATTTATTATATTAAAGTATCAAACTGTCTTAGCTTGGGGAAAAAAAGGAGATTATAAGAGGTTTTAAGCTGAAAACAAGGACAAGAAAATGATCTTAAATCACCAAACAAAAGCAGTCTAAATAAAGAAAGTATTTTTTAAATAAAAGAAATTGGGTGGATAGAGCTTCAGAAGATTGCACCTATTCCAGGTTTACAAATAATTACAACTTTAAAAGACAGGACACCAAAAGCAAATCAAATCCTATAACCACATGCAGAAGCAATGCTTTAATTACATTATATAGTACTACTTAAAGTACATCCTCCTCCATGCCTACAATCTAAGCTAGGCACATGTGTTAGCACACACACACTGATGATAAATGAGACACTTGTGCAACATTTGCACAAGTGTCTCATTTATCAACAATTTTCTAAATCTTTTATTCACACACACTGATACCTGTTTTCAATGGATTCATAGTACTGCATGTATCATACTTAAAATTCTATAATTACTTCTGTCAAAGTTAAAAAGAATATACTATATAATGAATCACTATTTCAGTTATGCTTCTTCACTACAAAGAACTTAAGACTTTAAATAAATTTCATAATTTTCAAACTTTTTTTAAAAAAAAATTATTAGATATTTTTCCCTTTAAAAGTCTTTTGCTTCTATACAAGACATCATTAAATTCTAATTTTGCTAAAACAGGAGAGCAAATAATGTTAAAGTTACCAAGAAAAATATCTTTTTTTACCATTCAAAAAAAAAGTAGATTAAAACTGATACAGTTAAAAGCTGTGACCTTAAACTGTATTTAGTTTTCCTAATAAATAAAAACTACTATTTAATTTAGCATGATCCCAAAATGAAGATGTCATTTCCGGGCGGATGTTTTAAATTTTTACTGACCCCCCATTGTTGCCACTCCTTGTCAAATTCAGCCACTGTTCATAGCCTCCAATATAACCATTGATACGCGCACATGGCTTCTTATTAACTCTCCTGGATCGATGTCAAGGGCATTGATGAGTGCTGGTGGCGAAGAAGGTACTTTTGGTGGTACTGGTTAAAAAAAAAGTACAATATTACAGCAACTCAATGCAGGTAAATAATCGAATCTGCAAATTTAACACAAAATACGTTTATCATATAGTATCGTACACCAACTGCAATCATTTCGGGAGTGGAACCCGTCAATCCCTCCACTCCAACACAACAGATATTAGTGCCGGGAAAAAAAAGCCCCCAATACCACCAATCCAACAACATTCATCTTTGCAAATATAGAGGGTCTAAAGCCGCAACAAACAACAAGATACCTTACATCCATGGACTGCACGAGTCAAATGCTATGTTTGCGGCGTTCAAGCTCCTGGATCACTTGGACAATGAAATATGGACCCTGGGCTACAACCTATCAGATGTGACAGTGAACAGGAAAGGGGAGTTGGTTGTATATCACAGAGTCACTTATATGTTCAAAACACTAAATGCCTCAAATGATGTGTTAATATTAGCAATAAAGATCAAATAAAAACGGTCATCGTAGTTGTATACAAGCCTCCGGATCGGACGTCCCAAAAATTTTAAAGACAGCTTCTGAAAATTGACCACTGTCGGGAAAAATCTTCAGCTCCTGCCCCCAACATCTTGCTCCTGGGGATTTAAACCTAAGGCACCTAAAATGGAAGAATATTGCAAAAATGTGGTAGCAGAGATAACACCGGGGGCAGCTCAGATAAAAAACTGCATGAACTTTTAAATCTCTGCAAATTCACCTTAAACCAGCAAATAGTAGAGCCTACAAGATTAGAGAATACGCTGGACCTCATCTTCACCAACAATGATGATCTGATCAAATGTCATCATATAAAAAACAATATACTCAGATCCAACATTAGAGTTCGAATGTATGGGGGGAGCCCCAGATCGAAAAAAATATGATCAGCCCCCGAGGGGGGCTTCTCAAATTAAACTTCAATAACAAAAACATAAGGTGGGACCAAGTAAACCAAGCCCTAAATGATATAAACTGGGAAGATAACCTAAGCATCATAGTCTAACCTATGTCTAGAACAAATTAACTCTGTGGCACTTGAGGTTTGCTCAAAAAAATTCCTTAAGGAAAATGAGGCTGTAAACTAGAAAGGGCGCTCCCTATACAGGCGAAGGCAGAGAATAAAGAGCGACACAAGAGGAATATATCTGAAATACGTAGGGAGACGCTGGTCAGAGAAATAGCAAACATCGAATTAAAACTAAAGGAATCTTACAGGAATCAAGAAATGCGGGAAGAACTAAGCCATAAATGAAATTGAAAGAAACCCAAGTATTTCCTTATCCAAATCAAAGTAGAACAACATCCCGTATTGGGCCCCTACTTAAACGGGATGGGTCCTACACAGATGACAGAGAAATGAGTGAGGTTACTAAAGTCCCAGTATGACTCAGTTTTTAGCGACCCTAACCAGACTGAAAGTCGAAAACCCCAAATAATTTTTTTTTGAGAGTGCCACAGGAACTTGGCAGATGCATGCCTATTGACTTTCCCTGGCGGAATGACTTCGAAAAGGCAATAAATGACATGCCCTGCACTCCGCTCCCGGCCCAGACTCATGGAACTCCGTGTTCATCAAGAACTGCAAAGCCCCTAGAACTCGTAGGGGGAAAATGAACACACACAAAAAAATTCTAGATATTGAACACTTAGTAACAAAACACACAGTGACAATTTCTCTTAACTCAATCATCTAATTTGTCTTTACATTTCAAAATCCCGTAGTTTAAATTTATATGCAGAATGGTTATCATCTCTGGGTGGATCAAACTCTGTTCAGTAGGTAACCTTCGATTGAGGATGATTAACTGTATCCCGGGTTTCTCACACTTGTGTGTCGCAAGGAGTCGACAATCAGGTTGTTCCTCTGACTCACTACTAGAAGTTGAAAGGGCGGGGTCAGACGGATTATCTTTTAGTTTACAACAGTCTGGTTGTAGGGGCTTCGTTTGTACATACTAACTTCAGCAATGCTAAATTTGACCAAAAAGTTTTTTGGATATGGGAGTTGAACATATCCCAAAGGGGAATAAGTATAAAATTAGAGAACAGTACGGGTAAGTGTAAAGAATCACATTTAGATCATATGAAGTTGTATGTGGAAAAGAAGCCCCTAAACCAGACTGTTGTGGCTGACAATGAATAATCCCCGTACCTTCAACTTTTTAGTAGTGGTCAGAGGGAAAAACCTGATTGTGTTTCTCCTTGCGTCAGAAAATGTTGCCCCGTATCATTTTAAAAATCAGTGTGTCATCCTCAATCAGAAGTTGGGTTACCTACTGTGAGTTTGATCCACCCCGAGATGATAACCATTCTGCATATTAAAACTTACCCTAGCAGAGTTGGCGTTAAATGTAAAACAGAATGCAAATGTTATATACACAGACTTTGCAAAAGCCTTTGACAAGTGTGACCATGGTGTAATAGCACACAAAATGCATGATAAAGGAATACACTAACAGGAAAAGTTGGTAGATGGATCTATAATTTCCTAACAAGTAGAACACAAACAGTAGTAGTCAACAGAGTAAAGTCTGAGGCGGCTACAGTGAAAAGCTATGTTCCACAAGGGACAGTACTCGCTCCCATCCTGTTCCTCATCCTCATATCGGACATAGAGAGGGATATAAGCCACAGTGCCGTGTCTTCCTTTGCAGATGACACCCGAATCTGCATGATAGTGTCCATCGTTGAAGACACTGCAAGACTCCAAGCAGACATAAACCAAATCTTTAAATGGGCTGCAGAAAACAATATGAAGTCCAATGATGAGAAATTTCAATTACTCAGATATGGAAAACGTGAGGAAATAAAAATCTCATCGGAGTACAAAACAAATTCCAACCACACAATATAGCGAAAACTAATGTCAAAGACCAGGGAGTGATCATGTCAGAGGATGTCACCTTCAAAGAACATAACACCGTAGCAATTGCATCTGCTAGAAAAATGACAGGATGGATAATGAGAACCTTCAAAACCAGGGATGCCAAGCCCATGTTGACACTTTTCAGGTAGCTTATTCTATCTAGGCTGGAATATTGCTGCACACTAACTGCACCTTTCAAGGCAGGTGAAATTGCTGACCTAGAAAATGTGCAGAGAACCTTCACGGCACACATAACTGCGATAAACCACCTCAATTACTGGGAACACTTGAAGTTCCTAAACCTGTACTCCCTAGAATGCAGGCGGGAGAGATACATTATTACAGTCATCCCTTGGTTTTCGATTGTCCCAGTTTTCGCCGATTTTGGTTTTCGCCGACTTTTTTCAGGGAAAATTTGTCTCAGTTTTCGCCGATTGTTTTAGTTTTCGCCGACCGTATGGGACCTGTCCACCAGTGCCGCACGCATACAAAGGCCGTAGGCCCGCCACCCACGCACCCCCCAGCACCTCCCACGCACATTGTCACGCAGTCTAGCATTGTTTATGCTTGAGTGAACATCACACCAGGAGTTCATACAAAACATTTATTAACAATTCATTGTTTTTGGCCCTTGATTATTGTGTGTGACTACTAAATAAGCTACCATGGGCCCAAAGAAAGCTCCTAGTGCAAGTCTTTTGGTAAAGAAAGTGAGAAACACGATGGAGTTTAAGAGTGTAGCAGGCATGCAGGGAGTGTAGCATGTATGCAGGGAGTGTAGCAGGTATGCAGGGAGTGTAGCATGAATGCAGGGAGTGTAGCATGAATGCAGGGAGTGTAGCATGTATGCAGGGAGTGTAGCATGTATGCAGGGAGTGTAGCAGGTATGCAGGGAGTGTAACATGTATGCAGGGAGTGTAGCATGTATGTAGGGAGTGTAACATGTATGCAGGGAGTGTAGCATGAATGCAGGGAGTGTAGCATGTATGCAGGGAGTGTAGCATGCATTCAGGGAGTGTAGCAGGTATGCAGGGAGTGTAGCATGAATGCAGGGAGTGTAGCATGTATGCAGTGAGTGTAGCAGGTATGCAGGGAGTGTAGCATGTATGCAGGGAGTGTAGCATGTATGCAGGGAGTGTAGCATGTATGCAGGGAGTGTAGCAGGTATGCAGGGAGTGTAGCATGTATGCAGGGAGTGTAGCAGGTATGCAGGGAGTGTAGCAGGTATGCAGGGAGTGTAGCATGTATGCAGGGAGTGTAGCATGTATGCAGGGAGTGTAGCAGGTATGCAGGGAGTGTAGCAGGTATGCAGGGAGTGTAGCAGGTATGCAGGGAGTGTAGCATGTATGCAGGGAGTGTAGCATGTATGCAGGGAGTGTAGCAGGTATGCAGGGAGTGTATCATGTATACAGGGAGTGTAGCAGGTATGCAGGAAGTGTAGCAGGTATGCGGGGAGTGTAGCAGGTATGCAGGGAGTGTAGCAGGTATGCAGGGAGTGTAGCAGGCATGCAGGGAAGTGACCCCAGATAAGGACTTGGTACTTAAATTCCTTATGGAAGGGATTCCCTTCCAAAAATAGGTCTTTTCCCCTCTCCACTCCTCCCTCTCTTCCATCCAGCAACATCAGTCTTCAATAAAGGTAAGTGCCACATAGAGTTCATTCATTTGTGCATGTAAATCTATCTTTAAGGCCCCCCAAATTTTTTTTTTCCAAACTTCTGGAATTCTGGAACGGATTAATTTAATTTCCATTATTTCTTATGGGGAAAATAGTTTTGGTTTTCGCCGATTTTGGTTTTAGCCGATCCATCTGGAACGGATTAAAACCGAAAACCGAGGGATGACTGTATATACACGTGGAAAATTCTCGAGGGATTAGTACCAAAGTTGCACACAAGTCACTCCCTACGAAAGCAAAAGACTCGGCAAGCGATGTAACATCCCCCCAATGAAAAGCAGGGGTGCCACTAGCACGTTGAGAGACAACACAACAAGTGTCAAGGGCCCAAGACTGTTCAACTGCCTCCCAGCATACATCAGGGGGATTACCAACAAACCCCTGGCTGTCTTCAAGCAGGCACTGGACATGCACCTAAAGTCAGTACCTGACCAGCCAGGCTGTGGTTCGTACGTTGGACTGCGTGCGGCCAGCAGTAACAGCCTGGTTGATCAGGCTCTGATCACGGCCTGGTCACAGACCGGGCTGCAGGGGCGTTGACCCCTGGAACTCTCTCCAGGTATACTAGCATAGTGATGGTGGTAATTATACTAGCATAATGATGGTGGTAGTTATACTAGCATAGTGATGGTGGTAGTTATACTAGCATAGTGATGGGGTAGTTATACTAGCATAGTGATGAGGGTAGTTATACTAGCATAGTGATGGGGGTAGTTATACTAGCATAGTGATGGATGGGGGTAGTTATACTAGCATAGTGATATTGGTAGTAATAAAGAACAATATTAGTGGTGTCAACAAGGGTGTTTGTTGTGCAGGATAATAATGGTAGTAGTGATGGTGGTAGTAATAAAGAACAATAATGGTGGTGTCAACAAGGGTGTTTGTTGTGCAGGATAATAATGGTAGTAGTAGTTTACCTGGAGAGAATTCCATGGGTCAACGCCCCTGCGGCCCGGTTTGTGACCAGGCCTCATGTTGGACCAGAGCCTGATCAACCAGGCTGTTACTGCTCACCGCACGCAGTCCAACGTACGAACCACAGCCCGGCTGGTCAGGTACCGACTTTAGGTGCCTGTCCAGTGCTTGCTTGAAGACAGCCAGGGGTTTGTTGGTAATCCCCCTGAAGTATGCTGGGAGGCAGTTGAACAATCTTGGGCCCCTGACACTTATTGTGTTGTCCCTCAACGTGCTAGTGGCACCCCTGCTCTTCATTGGGGGGATGTTACATCGCCTGCCAAGTCTTTTGCTTTCGTAGGGAGTGATTTTCGTGTGCAAGTTTGGTACTAATCCCTCGAGAATTTTCCATGTGTATAAATTAATGTATCTCTCCCGCCTGCGTTCTAGAGAGTACAGGTTTAGGAACTTCAAGCGTTCCCAGTAATGATGGTGGTAGTAATAAAGAACAATAATGTTGGTGTCAACACGGGTGTTTGTTGTGCAGGATAATAATGGTAGTAGTAGTGATGGTGGTAGTAATAAAGAACAATAATGGTGGTGTCTACAAGTGTGTTTGTTGTGCAGAATAATAATGGTAGTAGTAGTGATGGTGGTAGTAATAAAGAACAATAATGGTGGTGTCAACAAGGGTGTTTGTTGTGCAGGATAATAATGGTAGTAGTGATGATGATAGTAATAAAGAACAATAATGGTGGTGTCAACAAGGGTGTTTGTTGTGCAGGATAATAATGGTAGTAGTAGTGATGGTTGTAGTAATAAAGGACAATAATGGTGTCAACAAGGGTGTTTGTTGTGCAGGATAATAATGGTAGTAGTAGTGATGGTGGTAGTAATAAAGCACAATAATGGTGGTGTCAACAAGGGTGTTTGTTGTGCAGGATAATAATGGTAGTAGTAGTGATGGTGGTAGTAATAAAGCACAATAATGGTGTCAACAAGGGTGTTTGTTGTGTAGGATAATAATGGTAGTAGTAGTGATGGTGGTAGTAATAAAGAACAATAATGGTGGTCAACAAGGGTGTTTGTTGTGCAGGATAATAATGGTAGTAGTAGTGATGGTGGTAGTAATAAAGAACAATAATGGTGGTGTCAACAAGTGTGTTTGTTGTGCAGGATAATAATGGTGGTAGTAGTAGTGATGGTGGTAGTAATAAAGAACAATAATGGTGGTGTCAACAAGTGTGTTTGTTGTGCAGGATAATAATGGTGGTAGTAGTAGTGATGGTGGTAGTAATAAAGAACAATAATGGTGGTGTCAACAAGTGTGTTTGTTGTGCAGGATAATAATGGTGGTAGTAGTAGTGATGGTGGTAGTAATAAAGAACAATAATGGTGGTGTCAACAAGGGTGTTTGTTGTGCAGGATAATAATGGTAGTAGTAGTGATGGTGGTAGTAATAAAGAACAATAATGGTGGTGTCAACAAGGGTGTTTGTTGTACAGGATAATAATGGTAGTAGTAGTGATGGTGGTAGTAATAAAGAAAAATAATGGTGGTGTCAACAAGTGTGTTTGTTGTGCAGGATAATAATGGTAGTAGTAGTGATGGTGGTAGTAATAAAGAACAATAATGGTGGTGTCAACAAGGGTGTTTGTTGTGCAGGATAATAATGGTAGTAGTAGTGATGGTGGTAGTAATAAAGAACAATAATGGTGGTGTCAACAAGGGTGTTTGTTGTGCAGGATAATAATGGTAGTAGTAGTGATGGTGGTAGTAATAAAGAACAATAATGGTGGTGTCAACAAGGGTGTTTGTTGTACAGGATAATAATGGTAGTAGTAGTGATGGTGGTTGTAATAAAGAACAATAATGGTGGTGTCAACAAGTGTGTTTGTTGTGCAGGATAATAATGGTAGTAGTAGTGATGGTGGTAGTAATAAAGAACAATAATGGTGGTGTCAACAAGGGTGTTTGTTGTGCAGGATAATAATGGTAGTAGTAGTGATGGTGGTAGTAATAAAGAACAATAATGGTGGTGTCAACAAGGGTGTTTGTTGTGCAGGATAATAATGGTAGTAGTAGCGATGGTGGTAGTAATAAAGAACAATAATGGTGGTGTCAACAAGGGTGTTTGTTGTGCAGGATAATAATGGCTGCGACTGACCTGCTCTTCTCTCTTTCCTTCCTTGCTGGTAACTCAGTCAAAATGTCAAATATCCCGGGGGTGGTATAGGTTGAGTCAGTGTAGCAGAGTGCAGGTAATATGTCAGTAATATTGTGCAGCAGATACAACCTTCATCAGTGTTGTCACTACACCTGGCAACATGACCGGACACAACAACAAGTCCTCCTCAAGTTCTGCCTCAAACAATTTACAATTATTAAATAAGTCAGAAAGTTTATTCAAGTACACATAAATACAGCTTCATAAATTATCATACATAGCAGCATATGTGTAGACTACCTAGCATAACCCAACAAAGTCAAAGTGACTTATTTCCACTGGGGTCCTTATGATTATTATTTAAAATTCAAAGTTAAAACAGGTAATTAATTTTGAGGTCACAGTGGTGCCTATGCTGACCTTCCTATGGTGTGTAAATATACTTAGTTGGATGAATCTTATTGTAGCTATCTGGCCCAGTGGTTAAGCATCTGAAGACCAATGTGAGATGGAATCCACAGGTGTACGCTGAACGCAAGACACATAAGCTGTGGAGTTTTAGTTTGATATCTTTAGTATGCACCCCATACCCATCCTGTGGGCTATAGTCAAAAGATTACAGAGGTACATAATGGGTCCAGGGACTGGACCTCAAAGTTTGATAGCTGAGCAAGTTACAAAGGTAATGAACTCAGATGGTCACAATCATGACAAGTTACAAAGGTCATCATCATTCTGACCAGAGCTTTGGTAAGATGGGGAAGGAAGAAGGATAGGTAAGGATGGAAATTGGGAAAAATTAGGGTGTGTGTGTGGAGGAAGGATAAAAAAGGTAAGTGGCCCAACCACTTTGGTGCATAATAAATGTGTTTAGTGGTATATCAAGGTAATATATCAAAAGGGGGCATAACATTTGCCCAACAGTGTCACACAGGTATAACAAAGTTATAGTTGCATGACTCTGTATCGGCAAAGGGTATATACTAAGTGCAATTTTTTTTTTTTTTTTTTTTTTAATAAATTGCCGGACGTAAATTAAAGGACGATAGCAAGACGATTGATGGTTATAAAACTGCTATCTAGAGATGCTGGCCGGCATGCTTTGCAAAGGTGGTGTCCAACATTTGTATTATTGGCACTGTTACATAAATGGATGTAATAGCTGTGAAGTAAAAACAAGAATCACCAGAACTTGGGTTAGAAGTGATATCAGTAGACATAGAAAGGTTCTGGAGTTACCCAATCATCTGGATCATCTGGAAGGTCACTCAAGATCTTGGGGCGTTGAAAATCATCCTTATGTATATATCTTCTCACTCGCTGATGGAGGGTCATCCTTTGAGTTCTATGAGGAGCTGCATTAATAACGTAATCGGTGGTATTGACAAAAAAGGTAGGATGTTCTCTGTCTGGGAGATACAAATCCTGCATGGTATACAATTGCCTTTTCTTCAACTGATCAAGCCGAACATTCATTGCAACAATGTCTTGTTGAACGTGTAGATCAGCCATTCGAATTCTATCTCTTCTCCTTGTGCCTGTAATAAAACGGAGTGCTTTGTTCTGAACTCGTTGTAGTTGAAGCATGTTTGTTTTTGTTGTTAATGACAAAGGCACACACGGATATTCAAGTAAGGGTCTTATCATCATTTTATACAGGTGTTTTTTCACGTGAGATGGAGCTGATTGAAATCTGAATAAAGTGGCAAGTCGAGCTTTAGCTAAATTTATCTTTTTGGTGACATGGGAAGTGGAGTGAAGTATCCTGTCTATCTCATAACCCAGTATCTTATTAGGATTATGAATGGCTATAGGTATATCTCTGATGGAGATACCCCCTTTATCTTCAATGGTGGAGGAAAAACAGCCAATTGTACTGATAAGAACTTTGTCTGGGTTAGTAGTAATACGCCATTTCCTCTCCCAGTTCGCTGTTCTACGTAATTCTGTATTCATTTTTTCTATGACCCTCTCATATTTATATTTACCTGTAACAGGAGTGGACGAAACTACATGAATTACATCATCAGCAAATTGAGTAATAATTGTATCATTATACTCCGGTTGAGGTAGATCATTGACATAAATATTGAATAATATTGGGCTAAGACACGAGCCCTGAGGTACACCAGCTGTCGGTATAAACGGTTCAGCTGTCTTACCACTAAAGAAAGGAAAAAATTTTCTACTCGAGAGGAAGTTGTATATAAAGCGAAGAAAGGTCCAGTTGTGTTCAGGAAGGTCAATCAGTTTGTAAATGAGGCCATCATGCCATAAGCTGTCAAAGGCTTTATGAACATCTCTGGTAGCAATAAGGGCAAGATTGCCCTGTTTCCGCAAGCTGGCAACAGCATCGTAAACTATATTTATGGCATGTTGGGTCCCTCTATGATTGCGGAAACCAAATTGTTTCTCGGTAAAAAGATGATTGTATTCCATGTAATAATTTAGTCTATTAGCAATAATCTTCTCAAGAACTTTACCTGTGACCTCTAATAACGAAATAGGTCTATAATTATCAGGTTTATGGACATCTTTATTTGGTTTTGGAATAAAAATCATCTTCGCTGTTTTAAGAGCAATTGGAAAATGTCCGGTGGCCAGAATGGCATTAAAGATGTTGACGAGAGTTTCTTTACAATTCCTAGGTAAGTATTTTACTTGCTTGACAGTTATTCCTGATAAACCCGGTGCTTTGTTCCTCATTTTACCTATAACTTGACTCATTTCTCTGAGGGAGATTGGTCTAGTGAGAGGATGATCCTCTTCAAGAGAAGATATATCAATCAGCGGGAGCGGTTGGAGATCATGTAGGTTGTCATCTCTCCATGTATTGACCTCTTGATAGTGGATATTATTGAATCTTCTAGTCGTATTGTGGGTGAGAATTTTCTCCCACACCTCACCCATTAAATTAACTTGGTCTTGTGGATCTTCTAATTTTATGGTTATTTCTTCATCATCTTCGTCAGTAAAAATGTATGTAAGGTAGTTAGCAGCCTTATGTTTAGCCCCTAAAAGCTGACGAATCTTGCTCCAAAACTTTTCCGGTTGACGTTTATACTGGTTTGCTTGTTGAACAAGATGTTTCCACAATTCGTTCTTATGTTGGGAAATCAAAGTAATTAGTTCTCTCCTCAACATCTGCAGGACAGCCCGAGTTGGCTGACTTGTGAGGAGATGCCTGTTACATTCAGTTTGATAATTCCTCATGCAGTCACGTATTTCGGAAGTAGGTTTATATTGCTGGTATATTTTTGATGTTGTTTGACAAGTTGCATGTGTTGCCTCTAGTATTCGATCATGCAAAGAGTGTAATGCTTCATCGATTTTATCGAGAGGCTGGCCATCAAGTGAGATGGTATCGTCATGGCCCAGGTATTCTCTGAATGGGTCAAATCCCAGAGAGTTTAAGTTAATTTTGGAGGAGTGGGAATCCTAAACGGTGAGGCCTGCAGAGTGATGATAACTGGGATGTGATCGGAACCCACATCGCCACCAGGGGAGACCCTGCAGTGGTAGAGGTCACAATCTCTATTGGTCAAGACTATGTCAGGTGTCCCTGGTCGGTGGCCTACAAATGTCTTAAAAAAGGGACCTTGAAAGGAGAGGTGTCGTGCTGACATGATATTAAATAACTGCTTTCCTTTTAAGTCACCTCGTTGATTTCCGACTCCACAATTGAAAAGTGCAGGATGATGGGCATTAAAATCACCAGCTAGTAGAGTGGGAACATTTCTACTAAGTAACCCATGCAAAGGGATAGAGGCTATATATGACTGCCGAGGAGGGAAATAGGCAGTTGCAACTATTAACTGGCCATATGAGGTAGTTAGTTCCACAGCAAGAATGTTGTCCTCATCAAAATGAATGGGACGAAAGACATGCCCTATTTTAACTAGGATGGCCACTCCACTGAAGGGCCCTCTCGATTTCTCTATAGTATAATACCCACGTAACTTAATATGTTGGTCTTCCCTTGCAGCTGTCTCATTAAGGAGAATGATATCAGGGTTATGGTTACACAATTCAACCTCAAGGAGGAAACGGTTATTAAAGAAATGTTTTATATTAACTTGAACAATTTTTATTCCCATTATTGCTTCTTGTTCGCATGATTTTGGAGTCTTTTAGATACGGCTCCAGTACTACGAGTGCTTCGTCTTTCCCTGCCCATACTCTCCCTACTTGATTCATCAGAGAAAGAAGAGTAGTTTTGAGTAGTTTGTTGCGTTCCGATCACGTCTACGTCTTCACTGCAATTGGAGACATCTAAAGAATCATTAGAGTCTTCTGATTGAAGAGGTGTGGTACATCCATGTACTGGCCTCAAAGATTCTCCCAGAGGGGGAGACATTGGTTGCTCCAAATGAGAGTTCGTCCAATCCATAGAACTATTACGTGAAGGCATTTGTATAACAGGGTCAGCTTCAATAGCGGTATTTTGAGCACCAATGTCTGGTGCAGGTTCATTGGTAGTTAATACTGAAGCACCTGGCGTTGAAACAGGTTCTGTCAATACATTAGTAGTGGAAGTAAAGGAAGGTTGCTCATGTATGGGAGTTGTGGTGGGCACATACGTCCTATCTTGAGGAGGTTGATCCATAATCAACTGTACATTATTTGGAATATTTATGGGAGCAAACCCATTAGCCACTAACAAGTCATTGAAGATGGAAGGGAAAAGAGTTTAACATTGTTTCCAGCAATCTCCTTGGCCAGCATGAACAGAAGAGGACCTCTCTCTGCCTCAGAGGATCCAGGAGATTTAGGTAGTGGTGCTGACTCTGGAACTTGAGACACAATAGGGGAAGAATGGGGCGCTGCAGGAGGGGCAGTAGTCCAAACATTGGAACTGGCAGAGGTGGCTGGAGGAGGCCCACCATATCCAGGGAGGTTTGGAAATGATGCTTGAGACATTGTTGGAGGTGCTTGAGTAGTGGGTTTTGCAGAAGTTGCCTGTTTCTTGGCCTCTAGAATTTTCTGAATAGCATCTTTCCTAGCAGGACAGTTTGGGGAAACAGCATGATGTTTCCCGTGGCAAATGACACACTTGGGGTTATTTTTATTATCACAAACTTTGAAAAGATGCTCACCCGAGCATATACTGCAAACAGGTGTTTGTTTGCTACATTTATTTGAAGTATGTCCAAACTCATAGCATTTAAAACATTGCATAACATGGACATATCTCTCCATAGATATTTGATCAGGAGGGCATCTGGTACCAGAGTATTTAAATCCATGTTGACACAAGAATTTAGCTTCATCTGGAGTTTGCAGGATCAATTTAAGTGAGAAGCGATTGCTGGAAGGCTGCGAAAATTTGTATGCCTTAAGCACTGTAATTTCTGGGTTATCGGTATTTAGGTCTGCAATAAGTTGTTCTGGAGAGCAGTCCGCAAAAACTACTTATCCTTGCAACAAAGACAGTCCTTTGAGCCTGATAACTCTCAGGAGGAATGGGGATAACTCCCAGAGTCTGTAATTTCTCAAGAACATCAGGTTTAAGCAATTGAAGTAATTCTTCCTCAGAAGAGAGGAGCAGAACTGCACCAGAGCTGGTCTTAAAAGATCAACCGGTGCAACCGTGGAATTGGAGCAAATACATTGCAGAATTTCCCCTGTTAGATTTCAGGTTGTCTGGAACCCGTATCCTTACTCGTATGCGTGTCATGATGCCTGGGAAGGTACATCAGACACTCAACATTACCTTAAAAAAAGTAAAACTTTCCTGCGAGTGAGACCTAGACATCCTAAGTCAGCTGACTTATGAAGGTCAGCCCTAACGATAGCCTACCCTCGAGCAGTGAGGGGGACAGCCTACCCTCGAGCAGTGAGGGGGACAGCCTACCCTCGAGCAGTGAGGGGGACAGGGCCCAAGACAGAGATCGACCGGATTTTAAAAAAAAACCTAAACACTGGGCTAGCCGGAATGAGTCAAGAAATGTTCTTGAAGTTACTCAAAAGGCGAAGTTGCCTGAAAAGAGAAGATGGAAAGTCTTGAAGGATGCGTGTAAAGTGGGGTTTTGGGCCATGAAGATGTTCTGAGGGTAAGATGGGGAGGATGGGCTTGAAGGGATGGGAACGAAGTATACGCTTACTCTTGAAGGGATGGTGCTCTTGAAGGGATGGTGCTCTTGAAGGGATGGTGCTCATGAAGAAGCAAGTTCCTGCTTGAAGAATATGGATACCTTGGGAATCAGTGTTAGAGCAGGATGGGACGACGACGACCTCTTGAAGGATGGTGCTCTTGAAGGATGGTGCTCTTGAAGGATGGTGCTCTTGAAGGGATGGTGCTCTTGAAGGATGGTGCTCTTGAAGGATGGTGCTCTTGAAGGGATGGTGCTCTTGAAGGATGGTGCTCTTGAAGGGATGGTGCTCTTGAAGGATGGTGCTCTTGAAGGATGGTGCTCTTGAAGGGATGGTGCTCTTGAAGGGATGGTGCTCTTGAAGGATGGTGCTCTTGAAGGGATGGTGCTCTTGAAGGGATGGTGCTCTTGAAGGGATGGTGCTCTTGAAGGGATGGGGCTCGAAGTGACAGCAAGCAAGTTTTCCTCTCAGCTCTGGTCAAGAATTACTCAGGATAACCCAAAAAACTTGGGAATCAGTGTTCAGAGCAGGAGCGCAGACGACGACGACCTCTCTCGACGGCGGCAGCGTGAAGACTCTATCAGTTACAAAGGTAGCTTGAGCTTGATTGACCAGAGCGTCGGTAAGATGGGGAAGGAAGAAGGATGGGTAAGGATGGAAATTGGGAAATAGGTGGGGGGGAGGGGAGGTTAGGGTTATAAAGGTAAGTGGCCTATCCACTTTGGCGCAACATAATAAGTGTGTGTGTATGTAGAGTAATACATAAGTAAATTTTATGAGGAGGATATGCCTTCACCCCATCAGTTGCACACAGGTATACTACTGTATCACAGCATGACACTGAGTTGGGAGAATGCATACTATTTTATAGTATTTTTTTTTTTTTTTTTTTTTTTTTTTCGGGAAAGGCTGCCGCAAAAGGTGGTAGTTTCTGGGCATTCGGTGTTGATGGTGGTTAGCCCGGTACTGGAGGAGCAGTTTCAATAGGTGGTAGTTGAAGGGCTTTTGATGTTGTTGGTAGCTAGCCCGGAGTTGTTCAAGCAGTTTCTGAGATGGTGTCCTAAAATAGGAAGGTCGTAGGTGTTACAATGGTAGTTGTAATATGTAGTTTGGAGAAGGTAGGTCACCCATAAATGGGGAGTATTTATCTATGTTGTTGAACATAGACTGGGACTGGTGGTACCCACTCTTCTGGTTCGACGGGGAGATCACTCAGGATTCTGGGTCGTGGGTAGTTGTCATTGTGGATGTAGCGCCTAACTCTTTGCTGCAGTACAAAGGTATTTGCAGATTACAGAGGTATATATAGGGTCCAGAGACTGGGCCCCAAAGTTTTGATAGCTGAACAAGGTACAATGGTAATTAATTCACTAGTTACAAGGTAATGAATCATGTAAGTAAATTTACTTACGTCTGTACATGGTTGCACTCATGAACAAATTATATAGCAATGAGCAATATAAGCTGTGGAAACTTACAATTTGGTAATTGTAATGGCAAACTTTCCTCAGCACTGGTGAACATCCCTTCAGATGGATCGAAAAAACTGGAACCGACCTCCGCATGAATCAGATACATCATTTGTGGCAAGTAAGGCAACAGCGGCACTTCTCCGCTCCATGGAATATTTTTTTTTTTTTTTTATTTTATTTAAAACTTTATGTACGATTTACATATATTTTTAAATATCTATGAACAATTAACAAAGAATGAAAGCACAAGTTGTCTACAATGGTACCATACAAAATACAGAATACTTCCACAGACAAAATGAAGCAAATATGACAAACAATAGAATTACTTGAAACTCATACATACTAACTCTTACTCCTAACTCACACTCCATCCACCACTGCCCTCGGTGTTCTTTATTATAGAACCCATCCCAACTTATATTACATTTATAACTATTACCTTTGTACATATACAGTAAACGCTATAATATACACAACTTTTGTATCATTATGACATGAAAGTAGATAACATATGACATATTAGCGCTAATAAGGTTAGCGTAGGTATACGGCATGGTATAAACACATTGTAAATATTTGCAAACTAGGGAACATCTTCATACCAGTGTTGAATGGACTAAAAATCATCACTTTATGAAATTGAAACTTACATAATCATAATGTTGGCAATCTACTTGTGGGGCAGCCAACACTGGCTCAATCTGGAGAAACCCTATCTTGCATACTTTAGTCTGCTTGTTGCTTCTCTTTGGCATAGACTATACAACAAACATTGTCCTATAAAAATGAAACAGATTACGAATAAACGGTTAGGCTGCCCATGGCTAACTAACAGCTTACCAAAATCCATTAACAAGAAACATCAATATGAGAAGCAATATAGACGGGGATTCATTTACGAGCCACTAACCAGACTGAAAATCGAAAACCTAAATGAATTTTTTATGAGAGTGCCACAAAATTTATTTCATTGCAGATTGCAGATTACATAGGTATCGATAGTTACAATGTAAATTGAGTGCAAGGAGAGCCACTGACATGCCATGGCATTAGGGGCAGCTTATTCTATTCCTTAAAGACTATGTACTTAATATTAGAGAAATTTATTGAGTTTACTCTAGTTAAAAATTATTTTCAAAATTACAGTATGATGAAATTTTACTGTTTAAATTATTATATAATGATATTAGATTGTTACAGGTGTTAAGATTCTTGAATGATAATATGGAATTGAGATTATCTTAAGGAAAATAACATTGAGCATTTTTGACATTAACTTATAATATGAATAGGGGGTAACATAATAGTAACATATTATTAAGAATTGAGATTATCGTATAGGAAAGTAATAATGAGCATTTTTCAAAGTAGTTTATAGTATGATCATTTAGTTTTGGGTGAGTAGGTGGTTTTTGAGTTGAGTCTTAAATTGATTTTCAGACAAGATTATCTTAATATTTACTTAATATTCACCACGACGCCAAATGACTTCGAAAAGGCAAAAAAAGACATGCCCATGCACTCTGCTCCAGGCCCAGACTCATGGAACTCCGTGTTCATCAAGAACTGCAAGAAGCCCCTATCACATGCTTTTAACATCCTATGGAGAGGGAGCATGGACACTGGGATCGTCCCGCAGCTACTAAAAACAAAAGACATAGCCCCGCTCCACAAAGGGGGCAGTAAAGCAATAGCAAAGAACTACAGACCAATAGCGCTAACGTCCCATATCTTAAAAATCTTTGAAAGGGTTCTAAGAAGCAAGATCGCAACCCATCTTGATACCCATTAATTGCACAACCCAGGACAGCATGGGTTTAGAGCAGGCCGCTCCTGTCTGTCCCAACTACTGGACCACTACGACAAGGTCCTGGATGCTCTAGAAGATAAACAGAATGCAGATGTTATATACACAGATTTTGCAAAAGCCTTTGACAAGTGTGACCATGGTGTAATAGCACACAAAATGCGTGATAAAGGAATAACAGGAAAAGTTGGTAGATGGATCTATAATTTCCTAACATGTAGAACACAAAGAGTAGTAGTCAACAGAGTAAAGTCTGAGGCAGCTACTGTGAAAAGCTCTGTTCCACAAGGCACAGTACTTTCTCCCATCCTATTCCTCATCCTCATATCAGATATTGACAGGGATATAAGCCACAGTGCTGTGTCTTCCTTTGCAGATGACACCCGAATCTGTATGACAGTGTCCACCGTTGAAGACACGGCTAGACTCCAAGCAGACATAAACCAAATCTTTAAATGGGCTGCAGAAAACAATATGAAGTTCAATGATGAGAAATTTCAATTACTCAGATACGGAAAACGTGAAGACATTAAAATCTCATCGGAGTACAAAACTAATTCCAACCACACAATAGAGCGAAAAACTAATGTCAAAGACCTGGGAGTGATCATGTCAGAGGATCTCACCTTCAAGGACCATAACAAAGTAGCAATTGCATCTGCTCGAAAAATGACAGGATGGATAATGAGGACCTTCAAAACCAGGGATGCCAAGCCCATGTTGACACTTTACAGATCGCTTGTTCTATCTAGGCTGGAATATTGCTGCACACTAATGGCACCTTTCAAGGCGGGTGAAATTGCTGACCTTGAAAATGTGCAGAGAACCTTCACCGCACGCATAAGTGCGATAAACCACCTCAACTACTGGGAACGCTTGAAGTTCCTAAACCTGTACTCTCTAGAACGCAGGCGGGAGAGATACATTATTATATACACATGGAAAATTCTCGAGGGCTTAGTACCAAACTTGCACACAAAAATCACTCCCTACGAAAGCAAAAGACTCGGCAGGCGATGTAACATCCCCAATGAAGAGCAGGGTGCCACTAGCACGTTGAGGGACAACACAATAAGTGTCAGGGGCCCAAGATTGTTCAACTGCCTCCCAGCATACATCAGGGGATTACCAACAAACCCTGGCTGTCTTCAAGCAGGCACTGAACAGGTACCTAAAGTCTGTACCTGACCACTTGGGCTGTGGATCGTACGTTGGACTGCGTGCGGCCAGCAGTAACAGCCTGGTTGATCAGGCTCTGGTCCAACAGGTGGCCTGGTCACGGACCGGGCCGCGGGGCGTTGACCCTAGAATTCTCTCCAGGTAGACTCCAGGTAAGGAGTTTATTAAACACTATTCATCAGTTCTCACCAAACTAATAAAAAAGACAAACAATTGTACTACTCCAGCAGATTCACTGAAACAAGAGGAGATATAAAAAAGACCTGGAAAACACTCTCACAGATTATGGGCACCCACAAACTGAAAAAACTAGGGATATTATCCTAACTAAACCAAACGAAACACCACTACAGCCTATTGATACAGTAAACAAGATAAATGACTTCTTCTCAACCATAGGATCAAATCTTGCCCGTAAAATCCCAGATACCAACGCCCGAGCAAGTGATTACCTAGATGGGAATTTCCCATCCTCCTTATATCTTGCACCTACTGAACCCACTGAAGTCACCACGATAATCAAGTCACTTAAAACAAATCAGGGCATCTGTCTCAAGTCCCACCATTAATATACAAACGAGCCGCTCATGTCCTTTCATATCCTATTTCATTACTTTTTAACAAATCATTAGAAACTAGCAATTTCCCGACACTCCTCAAAACAGCAAGGGTTACACCAATACACAAAGGTGGTGACCCCACAGACGTAAACAACTATAGGCCTATATCAAATCTACCGTTGCTATCCAAAATCTTCGAGAAACTTGTGCACAAGAGATTATACTCGTTCATAACGACACAATTTCGCTTCAGGAAAAATACAAGCACTAACGATGCAATAGTAAAAATGATAGACCTCTGGAAAATCTTCCAGCTCCTGCCCCCAACATCTTGCTACTGGGGGATTTCAACCTAAGGCACCTAAAATGGAGGAACATTGCAAACAATGTGGTAGCAGAGATAACACCAGGAGGCAGCTCAGATGAAAATTCACACATGCATGAACTTTTAAATCTCTGCACCAAGTTCACCTTAAACCAGCAAATAGTAGAGCCCACAAGATTAGAGAATACGCTGGACCTCATCTTCACCAACAATGATGATCTGATACGAAATGTCATCATATCAAAAACAATATACTCAGATCACAACATAATAGAGGTCCAGACATGCATGCGGGGAGCCCCAGATCAACAAAATGTGATCAGCCGTGAGGAAGCTTTCTCCAAATTCAACTTCAATAACAAAAACATAAGGTGGGACCAAGTAAACCAAGTCCTAAATGATATAAACTGGGAAGATTGCCTAAGCATCACGGATCCCAACCTATGTCTAGAACAAATTAACTCTGTGGTACTTGAGGTTTGCTCAAGGCAAATTCCCTTAAGGAAAAGGAGGAGAAGATGCAAACTAGAAAGAGAGAGGCGCTCCCTATACAGGCGAAGGCACAGAATAACGGAGCGGCTACAGGAGGCCAATATCTCTGAAATACTAGTCAGAGAAATAGCAAACATCGAATTAAAACTAAAGGAATCTTATAGGAATCAAGAGACACGGGAAGAACTAAGAGCCATAAATGAAATTGAAAGAAACCCTAAGTATTTCTTTTCCTATGTAAAATCAAAGTCGATAACAACAACTAGTATTGGGCCCCTACTTAAACCGGATGGGTCCTACACAGATGACAGCAAGGAAATGAGTGAGTTACTTAAATCCCAGTATGACTCAGTCTTTAGCGATCCACTAACCAGACTGAAAATCGAAAACCTAAATGATTTTTTTATGAGAGTGCCACAGAACTTGACAGACGCATGCCTTTCTGACATCATCACGACGCCAAATGACTTCGAAAAGGCAATAAATGACATGCCCATGCACTCCGCTCCAGGCCCAGACTCATGGAACTCCGTGTTCATCAAGAACTGCAAAAGCCCCTATCACATGCTTTTAACATCCTATGGAGAGGAGCATGGACACTGGGATCGTCCGCAGCTACTAAAAACAACAGACATAGCCCGCTCCACAAAGGGGGCAGTAAAGCAATAGCAAAGAACTACAGACCAATTGCGCTAACGTCCCATATCATAAAAATCTTTGAAAGGGTTCTAAGAAGCAAGATCGCCACCCATCTTGATACCCATCAATTGCACAACCCAGGACAGCATGGGTTTAGAGCAGGCCGCTCCTGTCTGTCCCAACTACTGGACCACTACGACAAGGTCCTGGATGCTCTAGAAGATAAACAGAATGCAGATGTTATATACATAGATTTTGCAAAAGCCTTTGACAAGTGTGACCATGGTGTAATAGCACACAAAATGCGTGATAAAGGAATAACAGGAAAAGTTGGTAGATGGATCTATAATTTCCTAACACGTAGAACACAAAGAGTAGTAGTCAACAGAGTAAAGTCTGAGGCAGCTACTGTGAAAAGCTCTGTTCCACAAGGCACAGTACTTTCTCCCATCCTATTCCTCATCCTCATATCAGACATTGACAGGGATATAAGCCACAGTGCTGTGTCTTCCTTTGCAGATGACACCCGAATCTGTATGACAGTGTCCACCGTTGAAGACACTGCAAGACTCCAAGCAGAAAACAAAAATAATAATAATAATAATAATAATAATAATAATAATAATAATAATAATAATAATATTTTTATTTCAATGCATGATACAAGTGTACATTGTTATTGGTAGTTACAATTATAAAACTGTATTGCAAGGAGAGCCACTGGCATGCCATGGCATTAGGGGCAGCTTATTCTAAAGACTTATTCACTAAAGACTTAATGCTAGAGAAATTGATTGAGTTTATTCTAGTTCTGTATTATTTAAAATTTCAATCTGATTATACATACAATAAAAAGACAATACAAGAGAAGGAGGAGGAGGTGTTGATTCACCGGGAATTCTCCCGGCCCGGGTCTTTACCAGATGGCGACCCGGCTCCGGCTCCCTGGCGTGGGAGTAGCAGAGACCTAAGTCTCCCATGGGAGGGGTACACCTCAGCGGTGGGACCACTGGTCCCAGGCCTAGCCATATTCGCCCACAAGCACGTAGGTAGATAGTTGCTAGGCCCTCTGGTCCGCCACCTTCCCCGCCCCAAGGAGGCTGACGGAAGGGCAGGCTTGCGAGCCGCAGATGGTAGCAAGCTCCAGCCTTGGCACCTACCCTGCCCTAGAAGGGCTGGGCATGGTGATCGACCAATACAAGATAAATTGGTTGAGTTTAGTCTAATTGTATATTTTAATTCAAGTTACAATATGTTGATGCTATACTAGTATAATAACAA
>WNWK01023954.1:0-30395 GCA_009830355.1 Cherax destructor | reverse complement strand
TCTCTCTGACTCTGTGTAATTCTGTTCACAGAGAATAGCCTAGACTTAGTGATTTCGACAGTTTACTGGGTTGTGTGTCACACTGACACACTGTGATAACTCGGGTCTCTAGCTATAGCTCTTGACCTAATTCGCTAAGACATCTGTGCAGTCACAGTCGGGGATTTTGGTTATGCTGAACCTAGATTCAGTAATAAGGGAGATTTATGACTATTATGGAGGATCTGCTGATGGTCCCCAGTTAGGATCGTTATTTTATCTCCTTGTTTCTGACGCTGTGTTGCTGCCACTTGCTATATCGCTTTTTGTTGAATTGGTCATTTTACTGTTCAATCAAGCTGTTCTGATTGTCAGTTTGTTAGAGAAGTTAGCTTATGAGAAGTTGTTTAGTTGGTCACTGGTCGAGTCGAGTATTAACGAGTTACCTGTAGCACACACATACACATATTTGTATATATCCTAGTATTATTGTAAATTGCTGACACTGTACCAGATGGTACATAAGAGCCATTAAGATATATGTGCCTTCAGCACAATAATATTGTATATGAGAGAAGTGTAGGAGCTAACCTCCTAATTGATATCTTAATTAATATCCCTAGACACTTTGTTAACCCTTTGACTGTTTCGGTCGTATATATACGTCTTACGAGCCACTGTTTCGGACGTATCAATACGCCTAAATTCTAGCGGCTTCAAATCAAACGGGAGAAAGCTGGTAGGCCCACATACGAGAGAATGGGTCTGTGTGCGCAGTATAAAAAAAAATCCTGCAGCACGCAGTACATAATGAGAGAAAAAAAACTCCGACCATTTTTTTGGATTAAAACGCCGACTTTGAGGTGTATTTTTGTATAGTATTTATGGTTGTATTCCCTTTTTTATGGTTTCATTGGATAGAATGGACAACATTCTACAGAAATATAGATGATTTTGATTAGTTTTATGATGAAAACGACCTTGAAATTGAGCTCAAAGTAAGAGAAATGTTCGATTTTTGCAAATGTTCAAGAGTAAACAAATCATGCCACGCGTCCAATACACATCAATTGGTGAGTCTAATATTCTTTCACAAGTGCACTGATATTATTTATACCATTTTTACAATAATGCAATAGTCTGCATAACGGTAAATCTTCTATTTTTTATGTGAATAAAAAATAAAATATAGAAAGCAAAAGTAATATAAGAGGGGCCTAAAGACATGACTAATGAACAGATAACATCTTATTTTAGTGCCAGGAATGTCTGCAGTGTTTATTCTGGACCCTATTTTGAAATTGACAACTTTTTTATTTTGCATGAAATTAGCCAAATTGCCAATTTCTGATCACTTTATTGGGTAGTTGAAATCGATAAATTGGTGGTTTCTTGTACTCAATCGATAGAACAAATGGAGTTCTAAAGAAATATCTATGAGTTTGGTCAACTGGAACCATGGAATTTACCGAAAATTGGGCTCAAAGTCGGCGAAATTGCCGATGCGCATATATTGCTGAGATCACTAACTTCGCGAGAGCTGCATCCGTGAGTTTTCAATCAAATTTCAAACTTTTGGTGTCTTTACCATCGGGAAACGATTCTCTATCATTTCATAAGAAAAAATAATTTATTTATTTTTTTTAAATTTTGCGACAACAGGAGAGCACTCAGGATTGAGGGTTGTGACAGTCAAAGGGTTAATAAACATTTTAAATATAATTCTTTGGTTAGTATCTCTCAGTTGTAATCCTATTATATCTGTCGGATAACTGACCAGGATACTGACTTTGTTGCAAAAGCCCAGTAACAGGCTGGATGCTAGAAGGGCAATCCTTTCTAGTGTTCACTGGAGATGTCTATTTCTAATAGATATTGCGTCATTTTGTAACACTGCCTGTTACCCTTGCTGCTGTATTCATGCATTCTTTTCACTCACTTCCACAGATACAGCTTCAAAGCCTTCTACTTCTCCATCGTTGTTGCATGGCACAAAATCTGGAGGCAACCCAAATCATACACAAACTCAGTATTGGCATGCAGACCACGCCAGTCTCTGTAAAGAATCTGGAAAAAAGAAAAAAACAATGAGAAAGCAAACAAAAAACCTTATTGAAAAGCCCATGGTTAATAATAATAATAAATATATTTTGACATGATACATGGTTGTACAAAGGAATATAATAGTTGAGTGTACATGCCAAAGCCCCTTGTATGCAGAGCATTTCGGGCAAACTTAAAATTAACTAAAGATTAATGAGGCAATAACAGATTAAAGGTCATTAGTTGAGTTACATGGTCATAAATGGTCATTACATGGTCATAAATGGTCATTAGATGAGTTACATGCAAAACCTTTTGGGCAGACTAAAAATAGAACTTTAAACTACTAAATAATTATACAGTTGTGCAGCTGATGTAGGAATACAGTATCTGAAGTTTAATACAATTTGGTCATCCAGAGATTATTATTTTGTGACAATTCTGTATGTAAATGAAATAGCATTGGTAATGTGAAGAGGTAGCAATACAAAATAGTAACGTTTGATTTTTTATTGAATTTATCTTTTAGATGTCATGTATACTGTGCCTACACAAATTACAGTGTGAATACACACACTAACAAGTAAAAATTTGGGCAAATATCTTAAGATGCAAGACTGTCAGCATCTATATTTTTGGTTTCATATACAACTGAAATACTTAACCTATTAAAATTAGCAATGCTTTTCAAAACTTGCAACAGGCACACATAAAAAGATGCAATTAAGCATTTACTACAAAGTATGTTTGTCATACTCAAAACACTGCATACTATCAGCCAGCAGACACTAGTAATAATAATTTCATAAAAGAAAGTACAAACTCAAATTTACCACTGCTTTCTAAAATCTTCGAAAAATTAATTCATAAACAGACCTATTCCTACCTCGTCTCACACAATGTACTAAACCCCTGTCAATTTGGATTCAGGACCAACAAGAGCACAAACGATGCTATAACACACATGTTAGAGTTAATATACACCGCACTTGAGAAGAAAGAAGTTCCGCTGGGAATCTTCATAGACCTACGCAAAGCATTTTATACAGTCGACCATGATTTATTGCTCACAAAATTAGCGCACTATGGTATTAGGGGGCACCCCCTCAACTACCTAAAGTCGTACCTTAGCAACAGAAGTCAGTACGTGAACACAAATGGAGAGAACTCTTCCACACAACAAATTACAGTCGGTGTCCTCAAGGTAGTGTCCTGGGGCCACTCCTATTCCTCATTTACATAAATGACCTACCGAATGCATCACAACTACTCAAACCCATTTTGTTTGCAGATGACACAACATATGTCTTCTCTCACCCAAATCCAGTCGTACTAGCCAACACAGTTAATGCCGAATTACAGAAAATATCAACATGGATGATGACAAATAAGCTTACTCTCAATACGGACAAGACCTACTACATTCAGTTTGGAAACAAAGCTGCAAATGTTCCACTTAACATAACGCTAAATGGTTCACCCATCACAAGGCTCACAGAGGGAAAATTCCTAGGAATCCACCTTGACAGTAGTCTTAAATTCCAAACACACATACAACAAATTTCCAAGAAAATCTCAAGGACAGTAGGTATATTATCTAAGATACGCTATTATGTGCCTCAACCAGCTCTCATTGCACTATATCATTCTCTTATCTACCCTTATCTCACCTATGGAATCTGTGCATGGGGCTCAACAACATTAAATCACCTTAGACCACTCATAACCCAGCAAAAGGCTGCAGTCAGGATGATAACAAATTCCCACTCTAGACAGCATACTCCACCTATATTCAGAACCTTAAAACTACTCACCATAAAAAATATTCATACCTATTCATGTGCCTTCTACATACATAAAACTCTACATGCTAATATCAACCCTGCGCTCAGAATTCTCCTCAACAACTTTAATAGGTCCCACGAACATGACACAAGACACAGATCACTATTTGACATACCGAGTCCATACTAACCAATGTAAAAATTTATGCACATAAAGGGCCCCAGAATCTGGAATTCATTACCAGTAAATATCAAGTTAACCTTGTCGGAAAATCAATTCAAGACTCTTCTCAAAAATCACCTACTCACCCTATACTAAATACTCATACTGTAACAAACTTCCAAACCCAATATTTTTACTTAAGATGATCTCAATAGATATGTTCATCCTCCTTAACACTTGTTGCAATTTCATATCATCATATTGTCATTTAAAATCTTATAGTATCATCATTTTCTTAATTTGAAATAAAATATATATCTAGAAGAAACTCTAAAAACAATTTCTAGTATTGTTATTATACTAGTATAATAATAATAATAATAATATATAATAATAATTTTTATTTCTATGCATGTTACAAGTGTACAATGTTATTGGTAGTTACAATTATAAAACTGTAATGCAAGGAGAGCCCTAGGCATGCCATGGCATTAGGGCAGTTTATTCTAGAGACTTATTCACTAAGTACTTAATGCTAAAGAAATTGATTGAGTTTATTCTAGTTCTGTATTATTTAAATTATAATATGGTTATACATACTATTAAAAGACAATACAAGAGAAATTGGTTGAGTTTAATCTAGTTGTATAATTTATTTCAAGTTACAGTATGTTGATGCTATACTAGTATAATAACAATACTAGAAATTTTTTTAGAGTTTCTTCTAGATATATTTTATTTCAAATTAAGAAAATGATGATACTATAAGATTTTAAATGACAATATGATGATTTGAAATTGCAAGAAGTGTTAAGGAGGATGAACATATCAAATTGAGATCAACTTAAGTAAAATAATATTGGGTTTGGAAGTTTGTTACAGTATGAGTACAGTGGTACCTCGGTTTACGATTTTAATCCGTCAGAGAGGGCATATTTTAAGCCGAAACAATCGTAAAACGAATCAATTTTCCCCATAAGAAATAATGGAAATAAATTTAATCCGTCCAAGACTTCCAAAAGTAGTTAAATAAAATATTTTTAGAACTTTTGGACATTAAATAATACACAATTTAATAAAGAATACATAAATAAACATGCAAATATTATACAATAACATGTCACTTACATTTATTGAAGAGTTGTTGATGTGTGGAGGATGGGAGGAGGGGAGAAGGTGGAGTAGTATGCTAGTGTTTGGAAGGGAATCCTTCCATTAACACTGCAGGATACACTTCTTTTCTGGGGTTACTTCCTTTTCTTTGAATGCCACTAGGACCAGCTTGAGAGTCACTAGACCTCTTTCTAACAACAAATTTGTCCAGGGAGATCTGTGTCTGGCGATTCTTTAACACATCCCTGAAATGACACACCACTGTGTCATTGTACAGGTTGCCAGCACGGCCTGCAACAGCATGGTTAGGGTGATATTCATCCATAAATGCTTGCACCTTGCTCCACATTCCACAAATGTCCTTAATCCTTGAAGAAGGCACATTCTTCCATTTTTGTTCCACCTCCTCCACCTCCTCTGAACCATTGTCCTGACCTCTGCTCTCTTGTTCCAGTTGCTGTTGAAGCTCTTGCAGATCTTCAGTGGTTAGCTCTTCCTTGTGCTCCTCCACCAACTGTTCCACATCCTCACCACTCACCTCTAACCCCAAAGACTTGCCCAATTCCACAATTTCTTCCACAACAGGCTCAGGCTCAGGCTCAGGCTCAGGGTTCTGAGGCTCAGCCCCAAAACCTTCAAAATCCCTCCCTAGGACACAGTCTGGCCACAATTTTCTCCAGGCAGAGTTCAAAGTCCTGGTAGTCACTCCCTCCCAAGCCTTACCTATAAGGTGTACACAATGCAGCATATGGAAATGGTTTTCCAAAATTCTCTTAGGGTTATGTTCATGTCTGTGGTCACATCAAAGCACTTTTGAAACATTGCTTTGGTATAGAGTTTTTTAAAGTTGGAAATGACCTGCTGGTCCATGGGCTGGAGGAGAGGAGTGGTATTAGGGGGCAAGAACTTCACTTTGATGAATTTAAACTCGTCCACAATTTTCTCTACCAAGTTTGGAGGATGACAAGGAGCATTGTCCATTATCAGGAGGCACTTAAGTGGCAAATTATTGTCCAATAGATATTTCTTCACACTGGGGCCAAACACTTCATTGAACCAATCTAAGAAAATGTCCTTTGTGACCCAAGCCTTTTTGTTAGACTTCCACATCACACACAAGTTAGACTTGCTGACACCGCATCTGCCAAACACTCGGGATTTTCAAAAGATACACTAGTAAAGGCTTCACTTTGCAATCACCACTTGCATTGGCACAAAGCATCAACGTTAGCCTGTCTTTCATAGGCTTATGTCCTGGCTGTGCCTTTTCCTCCTGAGTAATGTAGGTCCTGTTGGGCATTTTCTTCCAAAACAGGCCTGTTTCATCACAATTAAACACTTGTTGGGGAGGAATTGTTCAGCCTCTAGGTACTCCTGGAATTCAGGAACATATTTTTCAGCCGCACTTTTGTCAGAACTGGCTCCCCCACCATGCCTCACAACACTATGTATGCCAGTACGCTTCTTAAATTTTTGAAACCAGCCTCTGCTGGCTTTAAATTCGCTCACTTCACTCGTTGCAGGCATTTTCTTAAGGAGATCATCATGCAACTGCCTTGCTTTTTCACATATTATTCCCTCCGAAACAGTATCTCCTGCTAACTGTTTCTCGTTGATCCACACCAACAACAACCTTTCCACATTTTCCACCACTTGTGGTCTCTGTTTTGTGATCACAGATGCACCTTTTGCAACAACAGCTTCCTTGATTTTACTTAAATATTTCTTATCCACAATGGTAGCAATGGTAGAATAGGGTTTACCATACAGCCTGGCCAGCTCACTGATACGCACTCCACTTTCATATTTTTCTATTATCTCCTTCTTCACTTCTATCGTACATATATTTCTGTTCCTCTTTGCCACAGGCTTAGCACTAGGATCTTTCCTTGGACCCATGGTAGCTTATTTGCAGTTGCAAGCACTAAAAACAGTGGAATAATGACAATATACTGGTATGAATGCGTGGTGTGGGTGGGTGGTCGCTCTCGCTTGTAAACAATAGCACTGACGCTCCCTGGAGTGCGCGTCAGCTGGGCGCCAGCGGACAGGTCCGGCGAATGTCGGTAACCGAAGCAAACATCGTAAACCACAAACAAATTTCTTACGTTATAAATATCGGTTACCGAAAATAACGTAAGGTGATAACATCGTAAACCGAGGTACCACTTTAGTATAGGGTGAGTAGGTGATTTTTGAGAAGAGTCTTGAATTGATTTTCCGACAAGGTTAACTTGATATTTACTGGTAATGAATTCCAGATTCTGGGGCCCTTTATGTGCATAGAATTTTTACATTGGTTAGTATGGACTCGGGGTATGTCAAATAGTGATCTGTGTCTTGTGTCATGTTCGTGGGACCTATTAAAGTTGTTGAGGAGAATTCTGAGTGCAGGGTTGATATTAGCATGTAGAGTTTTATGTATGTAGAAGGCACATGAATAGGTATGAATATTTTTTATGGTGAGTAGTTTTAAGGTTCTGAATATAGGTGGAGTATGCTGTCTAGAGTGGGAATTTGTTATCATCCTGACTGCAGCCTTTTGCTGGGTTATGAGTGGTCTAAGGTGATTTAATGTTGTTGAGCCCCATGCACAGATTCCATAGGTGAGATAAGGGTAGATAAGAGAATGATATAGTGCAATGAGAGCTGGTTGAGGCACATAATAGCGTATCTTAGATAATATACCTACTGTCCTTGAGATTTTCTTGGAAATTTGTTGTATGTGTGTTTGGAATTTAAGACTACTGTCAAGGTGGATTCCTAGGAATTTTCCCTCTGTGAGCCTTGTGATGGGTGAACCATTTAGCGTTATGTTAAGTGGAACATTTGCAGCTTTGTTTCCAAACTGAATGTAGTAGGTCTTGTCCGTATTGAGAGTAAGCTTATTTGTCATCATCCATGTTGATATTTTCTGTAATTCGGCATTAACTGTGTTGGCTAGTACGACTGGATTTGGGTGAGAGAAGACATATGTTGTGTCATCTGCAAACAAAATGGGTTTGAGTAGTTGTGATGCATTCGGTAGGTCATTTATGTAAATGAGGAATAGGAGTGGCCCCAGGACACTACCTTGGGGGACACCGACTGTAATTTGTTGTGTGGAAGAGTTCTCTCCATTTGTGTTCACGTACTGACTTCTGTTGCTAAGGTACGACTTTAGGTAGTTGAGGGGTGCCCCTAATACCATAGTGCGCTAATTTTGTGAGCAATAAATCATGGTCGACTGTATCAAATGCTTTGCGTAGGTCTATGAAGATTCCCAGCGGAACTTCTTTCTTCTCAAGTGCGGTGTATATTAACTCTAACATGTGTGTTATAGCATCGTTTGTGCTCTTGTTGGTCCTGAATCCAAATTGACAGGGGTTTAGTACATTGTGTGAGACGAGGTAGGAATAGATCTGTTTATGAATTAATTTTTCGAAGATTTTAGAAAGCAGTGGTAAATTTGAGATTGGTCTATAATTGTTCAAGTCAGTTTGGTCACCTCCTTTGTGGATCGGGGTGACCCTAGCTATTTTGAGAATTGATGGGAAGGTTGAAGATTCAATGGATTTATTGAATAATGCTGCTATAATTGGTGCTACATCAGTAGCATCAACATACTGTAACTTGAAATAAATTATACAACTAGATTAAACTCAACTAATTTCTCTTATATTGTCTTTTAATAGTATGTATAACCATATAATAATTTAAATAATACAGAACTAGAATAAACTCAATCAATTTCTTTAGCATTAAGTACTTAGTGAATAAGTCTCTAGAATAAACTGCCCCTAATGCCATGGCATGCCAGTGGCTCTCCTTGCATTACAGTTTTATAATTGTTTTATAATTGTAACTACCAATAACATTGTACACTTGTAACATGCATAGAAATAAAAATTATTATTATTATTATTATTACACTTACGTAACTGTTCCAGCAGCTTGTGCCATTTTTGCAATATTTTCAGGGACTGCAGCTTCTTCATGTGCTTCCTTTAACATTACTTGAAAGGGTTGAAGCCCTGCAGTGATGCCACCTCCAACCATGGTGTCCATCATGCCAGGATATGTTGGTTTGTCCAAGGATCGTTTTTGCACCCAAATCTTCATACTGCCATCTTCAGGCACTCTTGTATATCCCATGATGTGTACACCAAATGCACGCACACCTAGAAGAGCTAACAAATAAAAGGTATGAGAATATATATTTCACAAATTTAAGTACACATGTATTCAAACACAGTTCAGCTTTAGGAAGGGTAGGGGGTGTGTAGACAAAGTGTTTGCAGTGAAACATATAGGTGAACAGTATTTAGATAAGGGATTTATGGATTTGGGAAAGGCATATGATAGGGGAGCAATGTGGCAGATGTTGCAAATGTATGGAACTGGAGGTAGGTTATTGAAAGCAGTGAAGAGTCTTTACGAGGATAGTGAGGCTCAGGTTAGAGTATGCAGGTGAGAGGGAGATTATTTCCCAGTAAAAGTAGGCCTTAGACAGGGATGTGTGATGTCACCATGGTTGTTCAAAATATTTACAGATATCCACAGCAAAATACACTTATTGATATCTGTGATTCTCCTTAATTTGCACATTACTAACCAAGCAAAATACAATGATATCTGTGATTCCTTAATTTGCACAGTTCCAACCAAAATTCTAATACAACTATTGCTCCATAATACTTAAGCTAGTCATAAGTTTGCCTAAGATACTCCAATATAGAATCTATATTATGCCAATATATCACCTTTATCATTAATATATAAACTAATTGCTAACTTTTTATACTAATTGTTAAATTCTCAATGTTTAAATTCCAGTACCTAAATTTTGTAAACCTAACCTTACAATCTGTATATCCATTGTATAGCTATTGCGTAAGACCTATCATAAGATAGCCTGAAAAGCCTAGGCATACTGAGGCATATTATTGAGCCATCTTGTAATATCAACTTTAATGTATAACTATAAGTACCCCCCACCTTGTATTACATGAAATAAAGGATTTGAATTTGAATTTGAATTTGAATGCTCAGGTGTTGGCAAGAGGTGTGGAGTTAAAAGATAAAGAATCTAACACAAAGTGGGAGTTGTCACAGTTGCTCTTTGCTGATGACACTGTGCTTTTGGGAGATTCTGAAGAGAAGTTGCAGAGGTTGGTGGATGAGTTGGGTAGGTTATGTAAAAGAAGGAAATTAAAAGTGAATATAGGAAAGAGTCTTTTTACCGAGAAACAATTTGGTTTCCGCAATCATAGAGGGACCCAACATGCCATAAATATAGTTTACGATGCTGTTGCCAGCTTGCGGAAACAGGGCAATCTTGCCCTTATTGCTACCAGAGATGTTCATAAAGCCTTTGACAGCTTATGGCATGATGGCCTTATTTACAAACTGATTGACCTTCCTGAACACAACTGGACCTTTCTTCGCTTTATATACAACTTCCTCTCGAGTAGAAAAATTTTTCCTTTCTTTAGTGGTAAGACAGCTGAACCGTTTATACCGACAGCTGGTGTACCTCAGGGCTCGTGTCTTAGCCCAATATTATTCAATATTTATGTCAATGATCTACCTCAACCGGAGTATAATGATACAATTATTACTCAATTTGCTGATGATGTAATTCATGTAGTTTCGTCCACTCCTGTTACAGGCAAATATAAATATGAGAGGGTCATAGAAAAATGAATACAGAATTACGTAGAACAGCGAACTGGGAGAGGAAATGGCGTATTACTACTAACCCAGACAAAGTTCTTATCAGTACAATTGGCTGTTTTTCCTCCACCATTGAAGATAAAGGGGGTATCTCCATCAGAGATATACCTATAGCCATTCATAATCCTAATAAGATACTGGGTTATGAGATAGACAGGATACTTCACTCCACTTCCGATGTCACCAAAAAGATAAATTTAGCTAAAGCTCGACTTGCCACTTTATTCAGATTTCAATCAGCTCCATCTCACGTGAAAAAACACCTGTATAAGATGATAAGACCCTTACTTGAATATCCGTGTGTGCCTTTGTCATTAACAACAAAAACAAACATGCTACAACTACAACGAGTTCAGAACAAAGCACTCCGTTTTATTACAGGCACAAGGAGAAGAGATAGAATTCGAATGGCTGATCTACATGTTCAACAAGACATTGTTGCAATGAATGTTCGGCTTGATCAGTTGAAGAAAAGGCAATTGTATACCATGCAAGATTTGTATCTCCCAGACAGAGAACATCCTACCTTTTTTGTCAATACCACCGATTACGTTATTAATGCAGCCCCCCATAGAACTCAAAGGATGACCCTCCATCAGAGAGTGAGAAGATATATACATAAAGATGATTTTCAACGCCCCAAGATCTTGAGTGACCTTCCAGATGATCCAGATGATTGGGTAACTCCAGAACCTTTCTATGTCTACTGATATCACTTCTAACCCAAGTTCTGGTGATTCCTTTTTTTACTCCACAGCTATTACATCCATTTAAGTAACAGTGCCAAAAATACAAATGTTGGACACCACCTTTGCAAAGCACGCCGGCCAGCATTTCTTGATAGCAGTTTGTACAACCATCACTCGCCTTGCTATCGTCCTTTAATTTACGTCCAGCAATTTATTAAAAAAAAAAAAAAAAAAAAATGCACTTAGTATATATACCCTTTGCCGATACAGAGTCATGCAACTATAACTTTGTTATATCTGTGTGACACTGTTGGGCAAATGTTATGCCCCTTTTTGATATATTACCTTGATATACCACTAAACACATATACAAGTATTATGCACCAAAGTGGTTGGGCCACTTACCTTTTTTTATCCTTCCTCCACACACACTCCCTATTTTTCCCAATTTCCATCCTTACCTATCCTTCTTCCTTCCCCATCTTACCAAAGCTCTGGTCAAAATGATGATAGGAAAGAGTAAGGTGATGAGGATAACAAAAAAATTAGGTAACAGAAGATTGGATATCAGATTGGAGGGAGAGAGTATGGAGGAGGTGAATGTATTCAGATATCTGGGAGTGGACATGTCAGCAGATGGAGCTATGAAAAATAAGGTGAATCACAGAACTGATGAGGGAAAAAGGGTGAGTGGTGCACTGAAGAGTCTGTGGAGACAAAGAACTTTATCCATGAAAGCAAAGAGGGGAATGTATGAGAGTATAGTAATACCAATACTCTTGTATGGGTGTGAGGCATGGGTGGTGAACTTTGCAACAAGGAGAAGGCTGGAGGCAGTGGAGATGTCATGTCTGAGGGCAAAGTGTGGTGTGAATATAATGTAGAGAATCCGTAGTTTGGAGATTAGAGGAGGTGCGAGATTACCAAAACTATTATCCAGAGGGCTGAGGAGGGGTTATTGAGATGGTTTGGACATGTAGAGAATGGGACAAAATAGAATGACTTCAAGTGTATAAATCTGTAGTGGAGGGAAGGCGGGGTAGGGGTCAGCCTATTAAAGGTTGAGGGAGGAGTTAAAGGAGGTTTTGTGTGCGAGGGGCTTGGACTTACAGCACGCATGCGTGAGTGTGTTAGATAGGAGCAAATGGAGACAATGTATTTTAGGACTTGACATGCTTGTAAGTGTAAGCAAGGTACAGTGGACCCCCGCCTAACGAGCAAAATTCATTCCAGAAGCCTGCTCAAGTGCCATTACCGAACGAATTTACTCCCTTAAGAAATAATGTCACGTAGGTTAGTTCATTTCAGACCCCCAAAAATACACTTCCACAAGCACGTACAATATTATACTTACAAAATTGTATGATTTCCAGGGTGCTCGTTAGGCGGGGGTCCACTGTAACATTTATGAAAGGATTCAGGGAAACCGGCAGGCCGGACTTGATTCCTGGAGATGGAAAGTACAGTGCTGGCACTCTGAAGGAGTGGTGTTAATGTTGCAGTTTTATAAGTGTAGTGTAAGCACGTCTCTGGCAAGACAGTGATGGAGTGAATGATGATGAAAGTTTTTCTTTTTCGGGCTACCTTGCCTTGGTGGGAAACGGCCGATGTGTTAATAAATAATAAATAATAAAAAAAGTGTATATCAACTTTCCCTGATAAGATAAAGTGAGTTTTGAAGTGTCTGGTATAGTGCATAGAAAAAATATGGTTAGTTTTAAAAATCTTAAGTTAACACTTTTAAAAAGTTTTGGTACAGGACCATATTTTTAGTTCAGTAATGAACAACTTGCTTCCCTGTGGTAGCTGACATACATTAAGCAAAGTGGCAGATACAGTGGACCCTCGGTTTTCGTTGATAATTCTTTCCAGAATGCTGTTCGAGTGCCGTTACCGAACGAATTTGTTCCCATAAGGACGAATGTAAATTAGATTAGTCGTTTCAGACCCCCAAAAATACACTTACAAAAATACACTTATGTAATTGTTCGAGTTTGGAGCTGTATGAAAACCGAGGGTCCACTGTACTATTCTTCACTAATCACTGAGAAACCAAAAGGTGCAACCAAGATTGCAAATGTACATGTTCAAAGTTTTCTCATGCCAACAGTTACACTGAGCAGCAGCTGCAGCAGTGGCATCCTAGCACCGCTATTTTCTTCAACAACCAGGGCCCATCAAAGTTTCTGATGGCCTAATTACATGCACAACTGCACAAACCCACGTAGAACCCAAAATGACCCAAAAATACTAACACTGCTACCCATAACCTGATAAAATTGATGATCTAATGAAGACAGCCCTGTCAACCCAAGCTCTGCCCCACTCCCAGATGAACACTTAACTGAAGCTCTGTGAAATAAAGCTCTCTCCTCCATAACCTCACCAATAACTACCCCAGGGATACTATGAGAGGAAATTACAGAAGAAATAACAGTAACAACAAGAAAACACCAAGGAACCTACAATTCAAATTGTCAACCCAGCAGGATGCCGGTGTACCATCCAACCCCCTTCACCACCACCCGGGACCACACAATAACACCAAACATGGCTGACTCCCTCTCCGACTCCCCTTCCTTCATGGGATTCAGCACTCCTGTCAATCTCTCAGGTATGACCAACGATCCCAATACTCTTAAGTCATACATCGTCACCCTAACAACCGACAATATAAATCTTCGGTCAACACTAGCGTAACATGAGGCTAAGATAACCTACCTCGAGAGCAAGATCCTCAATCTCAAAGGAGATTACGACATCAGGAAGTACTGATTTCGGCAATTCTCTGCATAAGCCACAGCTCAGTGTCTTCCTTTGCAGATGACACCCAAATCTGCATGACAGTGTCCTCCATTGAAGACACCGCAAGACTCCAGGCAGACATCAACCAAATCTTTAAATCGGCCACAGAAAACAATACGAAGTTCAATGATGAGAAATTTCAATTACTCCGATATGAAAAACGTGAGGAAAATGTATATCGGATTATAAAACAAATTCCAACCACACAATAGAGAAAAACTAATGTAAAAGACCTGGAAGTGATCATGTCAGAGGATCTCACCTTCAAAGACCATAACAGTGTATCAATCTCATCTGCTGGAAAAATGACAGGATGGATAATGAGAACCTTCAAAACTAGGGACGCCAAGCCCATGATGACACACTTCAGGTCACTTGTTCTATCTCGGCTGGAATATTGCTGCACACTAACAGCACCTTTCAAGGCAGGTGAAATTGCTGACCTAGAAAATGTACAGAGAACCTTCACGGCACACATAACTGCGATAAAACACCTAAATTACTGGGAATGCTTGAAGTTCCTCAACCTGTACTCCCTAGAACGCAGGCGGGAGAGATACAGTGGACCCCCGAAAATCGGCCGTAATCCATTCCAGGTAGGTCTAAAATCAAACTGGCCAATATCTGAACCATTATTTCCCATAAGAAATAATGTAAATATGTACAATTATTCCGTTCCAGACACCCAAAAATATTCACAAAAAAATACATTTTTTAAAGATTAACTAGTTTTACAAACACAAAACACATAATAACAACAAATAATAAATTTACATTTAACCCTTTGACTGTTTCAGTCGTATATATACATCTTACGAGCCACTGTTTCGGACGTATATATACTCAAAAATTCTAGCAGCTTCAAATCAAGCGGAAGAAAGCTGGTAGGCCCACATGTGAGAAAATGGATCTGTGGGGGCTGTATAAAAAAATCCTGCAGCACGCAGTGCATAATGAGACAAAAAATACTCCAACCGTGTTTTTGGATTAAAACGCCGACTTTGAGGTGTATTTTCGTATAGTATTTATGGTTGTATTCTCTTTTTCGTGGTCTCATTTGATAGAATGGAAAATATATTACAGAAATAGACATGATTTTAATTAGATTCATGATGAAAACGACCTTGAAATTGAGCTCAAAGTAGCGGAAATGTTCGATTTTTGCCAATGTTCAAGAGTAAACAAATCACGCCATGCGTCCAATACACGTCAACTGGTGAGTCTAATATTCTTTCACTAGTGCACTGATATTATTTATACCATTTTTACAATAATGCAGTAGTCTGCATAACAGTAAATCTATTTTTTGTGTGAATAAAAAATCAAAATAGAAAGCAAGACGGGCCTAAGGACATGACTAATGAACAGAGAAAATCTTATTTTAGTGCCAGGAATGTCTGCAGTGTTTATTCAGGACCTTATTTTGAAATTGACATCTTTTTTTATTTTGCATGAAATTGGCCAAATTGCCAATTTCTGAACACTTTATTGGGTAGTTGAAATTGGTAAATTGGAGTTTTCTTGTACTCAATCGATAGAACAAATGGAGTTCTAAAGAAATAGCTATGAGTTTGGTCGACTGGAACAATGGAATTGGTAGAAAATAGGGCTCAAATTCGGCGAAATCGCCGATGCGTATATATCACCGAGATCAGTAACTTCACGAGAGCGTAATTCCGTAAGTTTTCCATCAAATTTCGTACTTTTGGTGTCATTACCATCGGGAAAAGATTCTCTATCATTTCATAAGATTTTTTTTTTCCCCCCCAAATTTTGCGACACCAGGAGACACTTCAGGATTTGGGGTTGTGACAGTCAAAGGGCTAAAATAACATTTACTTACCTTTATTGAAGAGACTTGCTGGCATCTGGAAGATAGGGAGGGAGCACTCATTGTTTGGAAGGGGAATCCCCCTCCAAAAGGACTTCAGGTAACAAGTCCCTCTCTGGGGTTACTTCCCTTCTTTGCCTTTAAATGCCACTAGGACCACCTTGAGAGTCACTAGACCCCTGTCGCACAAAATAACTGTCAAGAGTAGTCTGTTTCTGGCACCTCTAACATGTTCCTGAAGTGCAATATGGCTCTGTCACTGAACTTGTTGCAGAGATGGCTTATTTCAGCTTGCTCAGGGTGAAATTTTTCAGCGAAACTTTGCACCTCATTCCACTTTGAACAAATTTCCTTAATCCGTGAAGAAGGCACCTCACCCAGTCCATCTTCCTCCTCCTGTTAATCAATTTCCTCTACTGTGGTCTGATGCTGTTCCAGATGAAGCTCTTGCAGCTCTTCAGTGGTTAGCTCTACCCTGTGGTCCTCCACCAACTCTTTCACATCCTCGCCACTCACCTCCAACCCCAGGGACTTGCCCAATGCCACAATACCTTCCACAACAAGCACAGGGTCGTCAGGGTCAGGGTCAGCCTCAAACCCTTCAAAATCCCTCTGTTCGACACAACCTGGCCACAATTGTCTCCAAGCAGAGTTCAAAGTCCTTGAAGTCACTCCCTCCCAAGCCTTGCCTATAAGGCCTATGCAGCTGTAGATATTGAAATGATTCTTCCAGAACTCTCTTAGGGTCAACTGAGTGTCCGAGGTCACTTCAAAGCACTTTTGAAACACTGCTTTTGTGTAGAGTTTTTTGAAGTTAGAAATGACCTGCTGGTCCATGGGCTGGAGGAGAGAGAGTGGTGTTAGGAGGTAAGAACTTCACTGTGATGAAACTGAACTCATCAGACAAATAGTCTACCAAGTTGTGAGGATGAGCAGGAGCATTGCCCAGTACCAGGAGGCACTTGAGTCCCAATTTCTTTTTCTGTAGGTATTTTTTCACACTGGGGCCAAAGACTTCAGTGAACCATTCCAGGAAAATTTGCTTCGTGACCCATGCCTTAGTGTTAGCCTTCCAAAACACACACAATTTACTCTTGGTGACATTGTGTTTCTTGAACACTGAGATTTTCAGAGTGATACACCAGTAAAGGCTTCACTTTTAAATCCCCACTAGCATTACTACACAACATGAGAGTTAGCCTGTATTTCATAGGCTTGTGTCCTGGCAGTGCCTTTTCCTCCTGAGTAATGTAGGTCCTCTTTGGCATTTTCTTCCAAAAGAGGCCTGTTTCATCACAATTAAACACTTGTTGGGGTTTGAATTTTTCAGTGTCTACAAACCCCTTAAATTCAGTCACAAACCTTTCAGCAGCAAGTTTGTCTGAATTGGCTGCCTCATCATGCCTTACAACACTGTGTATGCCACTATGTTTCCTAAATCTGTCAAACCAGCCTTTGCTGGCCTTAAAATCACTCACATCAGCACTGGTTCCAGGCATTTTCTTGACAAGATCTGCGTGCAACTGCCTTGCCTTTTCACAAATTATCGCCATGGAAACACTATCACCCGCTATCTGTTTTTCGTTGATCCACACCACCAACAACTTCTCAACCTCATCCACTGTTTTTGATCTATTTTTGGCAAACATGTTAACACCTTTTGCAACATCAGCTTCCTTGAGTTCTTTTCTCTTTGCCATAATAGAGGTATTAGTAGATTTGTTTTTGTTGTACATGCTGGCAAGCTCCCCCACACGTACACCACTCATATTTTTCTACTACAGTAGACCCTCATTTAGCACGACTTTATGTTGCGCGATTTGGGTATTACACGATTGGAGAATTGCGGCACAATTCGCTGGAGGGGAAAAATTTTTGAGCGCGCGGTCGCCTGCATTGGGTTAAACCATTGAGTCAGTGGGGGTCCTACTGAGGGTGGCTATGAGCCACATCAAGTGTTTAATGTTGACGAGACAAGTGTTTTCTGGAAGAAAATGCCAACATGAACTTATATCAGTCAGCAAGAGAAAAGTGCACCAGGCTTCAAGACAGCAACGGATCGCTTCACCTTGCTCCTTTGCTGTAATGCATCAGGTGATTTCAAGTGTAAGCCCATGGATATTTACTGCTCTAAGAATCCTCATGCTTTGAGGAAAAGGGAATTTGTTTTTCCTTCCCACAAACTGTAAGTAAGTAAGTTTATTCAGGTATACAGAGATACAGTTACTGTACATTGATTATCATACATAGCAGCATATGTGTAGAGACCTAGGATAACCCAAAAAAGTCAGACAGAATGGAAATATGTCACTCTGACTTTTTTGGGTTATCCTAGGTTCTCTACACATATGCTGCTATGTATTATAATCTTTGTAACTGTATCTGTGTACCTGAATAAACTTACAGTTTGCAGGAAGGAAAAACATTCCCATTCCCTCAAGCGGCCCTTGTTGTTCAGTGGGGGGAGACCACCCGCCTTCCCCAGCTACCCCCCCACACTACCCCACCGTCCCAGCATTCGTAGTTCATACGTGTCAAGCCAGCTGTTTGTGAAGAATGAGACTGAATTGTGTTTTGATATCTTTAAATTACTATATCTTGTATCTGCCAAGCAATCATGACACCCAGTAGGCATACCAGTGTTGCTCAAAGTGGCAAGAAAAGGTATAAGCATTTAAGTCTTAGAATTAACGAAGAAAACAAAGATATTAGACAAGACATAACCTGTGGCCTTGAAGTGTTACTTTGTACACATAAAAAGATGTAAACATAAGTTTGTGTGACTGACTTACTGACTTGACTGACTTACTGAATGACTTGACTGACTTACTGAATGACTTGACTGACTTACTGAATGACTTACTTGACTGACTTACTGAATGACTTACTTGACTGACTTACTGAATGACTTACTTGACTGACTTACTGAATGACTTGACTGACTGACTTACTGAATGACTTGACTGACTTACTGAATGACTCGACTGACTGACTTACTGAATGACTTGATTGACTGACTTACTGAATGACTTGACTGACTGACTTACTGAATGACTTGACTGACTTACTGAATGACTTTATTAAAGTTAGAGACACTCAGTACAACCATCGACTTCAGTTCCAGAACCTCTACTATCCACCTCAGCCCAGTAGGGCCACAGCATAACTCTCCACTCTCTTCACAATCATCCACAAACACCAGCACCCACAATTTAAGGCAAATACAGTGGACCCCCGAGTTTCGTAAGGTTCTTACTTCGTAAACATCGTGTTTCGTAAGCTTTTACGATTTCGAGAATCGTAAAACCGCTCGTGTTTCGTAACGTATTAGACCTGTCCGCCTGCTCCGCGCCTGTGCGGGACGCAGGACGCCGCCAGTGAAGCGTTGTTTACCATTGAGAGAACATTACCTAGCGCGCTCTTTCAAACATTCACACTACATTTGGTGTTTTTTTTGGTGCTTTAGTGATTGTCACTGTGAAATAAGTCACCATGGGTCCAAAGAAGCTTCCTAGTGGCACCCCTGTGGTAGCATTCATGGAGGGAGTGTAGCATTCATGGGGGAGGTAGCATTGAGGAGTGTAGCAGGCATGCAGGGAGTTTAGCATTCATGCAGGGAGTTTAGCATTCATGCAGGGAGTGTAGCAGCCATGCAGGGAGTTTAGCAGGTATGCAGGGAGTGTAGCATTCATGCAGGGAGTTTAGCATTCATGCAGGGAGTGTAGCAGCCATGCAGGGAGTTTAGCAGCCATGCAGGGAGTTTAGCAGGTATGCAGGGAGTGTAGCATTCATGCAGGGAGTTTAGCATTCATGCAGGGAGTGTAGCAGCCATGCAGGGAGTTTAGCAGGTATGCAGGGAGTGTAGCATTCATGCAGGGAGTGTAGCATTCATGCAGGGAGTGTAGCAGGCATGCAGGGAGTATAGCAGGCATGCAGGGAGTGTAGCATTCATGCAGGGAGTGTAGCAGGCATGCAGGGAGTGTAGCAGGCATGCAGGGAGTGTAGCATTGATGCAGGGAGTTTAGCATTGATGCAGGAGTTTAGCAGGCATGCAGGGAGTGTAGCTTTCATGCAGGGAGTGTAGCAGACATGCAGGGAGTGTAGCAGGCATGCAGGGAGTGTAGCAGGCATGCAGGGAGTGTAGCAGGCATGCAGGGAGTGTAGCAGGCATCCAGGGAGTGTAGCAGGCATGCAAGGAGTGTAGCATTCACGCAAGGAGTGTAGCAGGCATGCAGGGAGTGTAGCAGGCATGCAGAGAGTGGGGATTTCCCTTTGTAGAGGCTGAAGAATTCCTCCCCCAACAAGTGTTTAATTGTGTTGAAACAGGCCTGTTTTGGAAGAAAATGCCCAAGAGGACCTTCATTACTCATTACTCTATCTTCCAGATGCCTGCAACTCTTCAATAAAGGTAAGTAAATGTATATATATACAGTGGTACCTCGAGTTACGATATTTTTTCGTTCGAGAATGCTGTTCAAGTGCCATTACCAAACGAATTTATCCCCATAAGGAATAATGTAAAATAGACTAGTCCTTTTACACCCCCAAAAATATACTTACAAAAGCATTTAAAAAAATAAACTTACATAAAAGGCCGATTTTGGGGACCATCGTAACTCGAGGTACCACTGTATATATATATTGTTTTTAATTATTTTATATGTGAATATTTTTTTGTGGAACGGATTAATTGTATTTACATTATTTCTTATGGGAAATAATGGTTCGAATTTCATAAACTTCGTGTTAAGTACTAGCTCCTGGAACGGATTAATTACGATACTCGGGGGTCCACTGTACTATTATTTCTGTTACATTTGTAGTCTTAAGCAGTAAAAACAACATAATACATCACGATAATGAACTACAATTACATATTCTCTTTTATTTTTGTAAGATCTGTTGGTCTAAAAAAAAACTTGTTTGGCTTTTTGGGGACTCTCAGGAACGTAACCCTATTTTTCCCATAAGTTCTTTTAATTATCTAACACGATTTTAGCTAACACGACGTTTTCAGGAATGTAACTACCGTGCTAAATGAGGGTCTACTGTATCTCCTTCTTCAGTTCAATGGTGTTCCTCACTTTCTTTATCACAGGGGTGCCACTAGGAAGCTTTGGACCCATGGTGACTTATTTCACAGTGACAATCACTTAACCACCAATAAACACAATAAATTTATTGTGAGATGTTTGAATGAGCATTCTGGGTAATGTTCACTCAATGGTAAACAATGCTAGACTGGCTCACGACGCCTGCACTGGGAGACACGCAAGCACGGGCAGGCGGACAGGTCTGGTATGCAGGCCAATAATCGGGAAAATTGGGCCGAAAAAAGGGATCGATTTTCGAGCCGGCCGATAATCAGACCGGCCCATTTTCGGGGGTCCACTGTACATGATTATATACACTTGGAAAATTCTAGCGGGATTAGTACCAAACTAGCACACGAAAATCACTCCCTATGAAAGCAAAAGACTCGGCAGGTGCAACATCCCCGGAATGAAAAGCAGGGGTGCCACTAGCACGATAAGAGACAACACAATAAGTGTCAGGGGCCCAAGACTGTTCAATTGCCTTCCAGCATACATAAGGGGGATTACCAATACAGTGGTCTCTCGGTTTTCGTGCATCTCCAAACTCAAACATTTATGTAAGTGTATTTTCTTAAGTGCTGTTGCAAGTGTATTTTTGGCTGTCTGAAATAGACTAACCTACGTGACATTATTTCTTAAGGAAGTAAATTCGTTCGGTAAAGGCACTTGAGCAGCATTCTGGAACAAATTTTCGGCGAAAACCGAGGGACCACTGTAGACCCCTAGCTGTTTTCAAGGTGCTGGACAGGCACCTAAAGTCAGTACCTGACCAGCCGGGCTGTGGTTTGTATGTCAGGTTGCATGCGGCCATCAGTAACAGCCTGGTTGATCAGGCCCTGATCCACCAGGTCACAGACTGGGTCGCGGGGGCATTGACCCCCGAAACCCTCTCCAGGTAAACAGCTATAGCCAGTCACACTGAGCAAATAGCATCTCTGAATACAAAGGTGGAAGAAGCAATCAAGGACTTGAAAATCAACATGAATGCCCATTTGAACGACTACCTTGATTACCATGATGACAAAATTGAACAAGAAAAGTTATCTGACACAATCATAAAACAGCCCTCACTTTAGCAGTGAAATAAACTAATCTAACTGCAAAGATACCTCTATTAGGATCATAAAAGACCAGCTAAAAATTAATGTACTGTACTAGCTAATGAAATTAAAGAAGCACGCTTACTAGGAAAACAAGGTAGTAAACATTGTGTAATGATCAGATTTCATTCATGTGACATAAAAAAGATTTAATTAAATCATCAATTAGATTAAAAAATGGTGTGTACATCAATGAGTGCCTGACGAGAAAATGTCAGAACCTCTTGTTCAGATTGAGAAAACTTTAACGGGAAAACAGTGACAAAATCCATCAGTGCTTCACTCGAGATGGGAAAATTCAAGTGAGAAAAACAGATGTAGGCCATTTATATACTATCACAAATGAACATGATCTATCCAACTTCCTTAGAGATGCAGATCTTACCGAGACTGATTAACCAATTCATCCTTAATATTATTATCTACGTGTGGTATATGTTCCTACTGCATTATTGTGCAAATCCTTGTACAGTACTATCAATTACTAGTTAGTACCAACTACTCATGTCTTATGTTTTTTGTGCTATTACTTGCTTAAGTTTTGTGCTATAAGTCAAATCTTACTGTTTAAATTTTGTTTAATACCATTTTTTACTATCTATCCATTTTATATTTTTGTACTTGTTTAGTCTATGTGTAATCTTTCAGAATACAGCAGACCGTCATTTAGCATGGTAGTTACGTTCCTGAAAACGTCGTGTTAGATAATTAAAAACTTATGGGAAAAATAGGGTTACATTCCTGGGAGGCCCCCAAAAAGCCAAACAAGTATTTTTTAAACCAACAGAACTTGCAAAAATTGAAGGTGAATATGTAATTGTAGTTTATTGTCGTGATATATTACTGCTTAAGACTACAAATGCAATAGAAATAATAGTATTTCTTACCTTAAATTGTGGGTAATGATGTTTGTGGATGGTTGTGAAGAGAGTGGATATGGATGGTGTGGCCCTATTGGGCTGAGGTGGATGGTTGTTGGTTGTCGGCAGAAGTGGATGGTAGAGGTTCTGGTACTAAAGTCAATGGTTGTATTGGAGTGTGCATAAATGTTGTAATAGATCTCTGGGCTCTTTTACCCTGCAGTACATTATACAGCTGACAGTAAGACATCATCTGGTCTAGACCCAGTTTCAAAGCACTGCTTCTAGATTTGTTATTGTATAATTATACTATTACTATCAATAAATAATATCTACCTAACATATTTATTCCAGGATAATATTAGGTACAGTGGGCACCCGCCTAACGAGCAAAATTCATTCCAGAAGCCTGCTCAAGTGCCATTACCGAACGAATTTACTTCCTTAAGAAATAATATCACGTAGGTTAGTCTATTTCAGACCCCCAAAAATACACTTCCACAAGCACTTACAATATTATACTTACATAATTGTACAATTTCCAAGGTGCTCATTAGGCGGGGGACCACTGTATAACTTTATTAATGTAGATGCATAAATTAATAAAAACTGACATATAGGTATTGAAAGGTGGGTGGGGCTGAGAGCGAGAAGTGGAGCAGTGTCTCAGTTGCTCATGGACCATCATGGCGTGAGGATATGTTAGCTCACGGCACTATAAAGTATTGTAAAATAATACTATTATTATCAATAATATTTATTCCAGAATAATATTAGATATAACATAAATATCGTAGAAGCATGATAAAGATGCACAAATTAATAAAAACTGATATTATATACGTAGAGTATTGAATGGTAGGTGGTGCTATGAGGGAGCCGGGCTAGCAGTCTCTCTCAGCTCAGTTACTCACGGACCACCATGGCATGTGGAGGTGTGAGCTCACCACACTAAAATATTGTATAATAATAACTTATTATTACTATCAATAGGAAAGGTAGGGGGTGTGTAGACCAAGTGTTTACAGTGAAACATATAGGTGAACAGTATTTGGATAAGGGTAAAGATGTTTTTGTGGCATTTATGGATTTGGAAAAGGCGTATGATAGGGTAGATAGGGGGGCAATGTGGCAGATGTTGCAGGTGTATGGAATAGGAGGAAGGTTACTGAAAGCAGTGAAGAGTTTTTATGAGGATAGTGAGGCTCAGGTTAGAGTGTGTAGGAGGGAAGGGGACTATTTCCCAGTAAAAGTGGGCCTTAGACAAGGATGTGTGATGTCACCGTGGTTGTTCAATATATTTATAGATGGGGTTGTAAGAGAAGCGAATGCGAGGGTCTTGGCAAGAGGTGTTGGGCTAAAAGATAAAGAAGCAAATACAAAGTGGAGTTATCACAGTTGCTTTTTGCTGATGACACTGTGCTTTTGGGAGATTCTGAAGAGAGCTGCAGAGGTTGGTGGATGAATTTGGTAGGGTGTGTAAAAGAAGAAAATTGAAAGTGAATATAGGAAAGAGTAAGGTGATGAGGATAACAAAAAGAATAGGTGACGAAAGATTGGATATCAGATTGGAGGAGAGAGTATGGAGGAGGTGAATGTATTCAGATATTTGGGAGTGGACATGTCGGCGGATGGGTCTATGAAGGATGAGGTGAATCATAGAATTGATGAGGGAAAAGGGTGAGTGGAGCACTTCGGAGTCTGTGGAGACAAAGAACCTTGTCCATGGAAGTAAAGAGGGGAATGTATGAGAGTATAGTTATACCAACGCTCTTATATGGGTGTGAAGCATGGGTGATGAATGTTGCAACGAGGAGAAGGCTGGAGGCAGTGGAGATGTCATGTCTGAGGTCAATGTGTGGTGTGAATATAATGCAGAGAATTCGGAGTTTGGAAATTAGGAGGAGGTGCGGGATTACCAAAACGATTGTCCAGAGAGCTGAGGAGGGTTGTTGAGGTGGTTTGGACATGTAGAGAGAATGGAACGAGACAGAGTGACTTCGAGAGTGTATAAATCTGTAGTGGAGGAAGGCGGGGTAGGGGTCGGCCTAGGAAAGGTTGGAGGGAGGGGTAAAGGAAGTTTTGTGTGCGAGGGCTTGGATTTCCAGCAAGCATGTGTGAGCGTATTTGATAGGAGTGAATGGAGGCATATGGTTTTTAATACTTGACGTGCTGTTGGAGTGTGAGCAAAGTAACATTTATGAAGGGATTCAGGGAAACCGGCAGGCCGGACTTGAGTTCTGGAGATGGGAAGTACAGTGCCGGCACTCTGAAGGAGGGGTGTAAATGTTGCAGTTTTATAACTGTAGTGTAAAGCACCCTTCTGGCAAGACAGTGATGGAGTGAATGATGATGAAAGTTTTTCTTTTTCGGGCCACCCTGCCTTGGTGGGAATCGGCCGATGTGTTAATAAAAATAATAAAAAAAATAAGTTATCTATCTATCATATTTATTCCAGAATAATATTAGGTATAACATACATAACGTAGCAGCATATACCTTTGATATACCTTTGAAGAGTTTCGAGAATTTATTTACTCTGAGCCCGGCCATGGGCCAGGCTCGTCTGGTGCTTGCCTGGTCAACCAGGCTGTTGCTGCTGGAGGCCCGCTGCCCCACATATCCATCACGGCCTGGTTGAAGGTTTCTACACTGGTTCCAGCCATGTTTCGGATATCTTCTGGTAAGATGTTGAATAGTCTGGGACCCCGGATGTTAATACAGTGCTCCCGTATTGTCCCCACCGCACCCCTGCTCCTCACTGGGTTTATTTTACACTTCCTCCCATATCTCTCACTCCAGTATGTTGTTATGGCAGTGTGCAGATTTGGGACCAGGCCCTCAAGTACTTTCCAGGTACAGTGGTACCTCGAGTTACGATGGTCCCCGAAATCGCCCTTTTATGTAAGTTTATTTTTTTAAATGCTTTTGTAAGTATATTTTTGGGGGTGTAAAAGGACTAGTCTATTTTACATTATTCCTTATGGGGATAAATTCGTTTGGTAATGGCACTTGAACAGAATTCTCGAACGAAAAAATATTGTAACTCGAGGTACCACTGTATATATTATCATGCATCTCTCTCTCTCCTCCGCTCCAATGAGTACATGTTCAAGACTTGCAGGCGTTCCCAATAATTTAGATGTTTCAATGGCTCAATGTGAGCATGCTAAAGACGCCCAAATTAATAAAAATATGACATAGATAATGAAGGTTGGAGGGCAGTGTCAGCCCGTAAACAAAGCCAGCCTACCCCACACACCAGCCAGGGTACTTCCCCACACACCAGCCAGGGTACTTCCCCACACACCAGCCAGGATACTTCCCCACACACCAGCCAGGGTACTTCGCCACACACCAGCCAGGGTACTTCCCCACACACCAGCCAGGGTACTTCCCCACACACCAGCCAGGGTACTTCCCCACACACACGATTTTATTTGAGTGGGACTTGCGCATGAGTGAATAGAATTATCGAAGCATATTGCTTGGGGAGCATTGAAAATTTGGTTGGGCAAATATTCTGTTAGTGGGATGGTTTGTGAAGGACCTGCGGGCTCAACTTTTTTTTTACCCTCCCGCGAACCGTGTAATATCATTTTTACATCGTGTTAGATAATAATGTGCCGCAATACTTCAATCATGCAATACCCATAACGTGCAACATAATCTTGTGCTAAATGATGGTCTACTGTAGTTCTTTTGCATACCTATACTTTGTACTGCATTTTATAAGTTTTCATATTACCTCCAGTACAATATTGAATCCTAACAGTTGTGCAATAGATTTACTACTTGTCATAGTCATTATACAGTGGAATCCCGGAAATCGAACACCTCGGCAATCGAACAAATCGAAAATCGAACACTTTTTTCAAACAAATTTTGTCCCGCTAAAAGAACACGTTCCGCCAATCAAACAAGTGTGTACCAGACCTGTCCACCCATGCGCTGTGCCCACGCAGGCTCATGAGTCAGTCTAGCTTTGTTTATCCTCCAGTGAACATTACCCTGCGTGCTCATCCAAACATTTCACAATTAATTAATTGTGTTTGGAGCTTGTTCATTAAGTGGTAGAGGCAGTGGTAGAAGCAGGTAGTGGCTGAGGCAGGCAGTGGTAGAAGCAGGCAGTGGTAGAGGCAGGCAGTGGTAGAAGCAGGCAGTGGTAGAGGCAGGCAGTGGTAAAGGCAGGCAGTGGTAGAAGCAGGCAGTGGTAGAAGCAGGCAGTGGTAGAAGCAGGCAGTGGGTTGGCTTCTTCACAGGTGTATAAGGACTAGATAATTACAGTTAAGTAGTGTGTTTGTTCTGTGTTTAGCGAGTGTTAGATGGAGCCTCCACCCCTCAAGGAAGGTTACTTGACGCTGGTGAGGGGCTCTTTGATCTAAGGAATTGGATCTATGCTCCAGTTCCCTGAATTAATCCTGAATACCTTCCATATCTCCTCCCCACAGGCGCTGTATAATCCTACGGGTTTAATGCTTTCCCTTGATTATAATAAATGGAGCCTCCAGCCCTTGTGCTGCATGACCTGCTCGAGATAAACACATCTCTAGATGAAGCCTGTGAAGGATAAAAATCATCGCAATGGGTTTTTGTATTCGTGAAGAATTAATCATTTGCTTGGGATGTTTTACTCTGGTGGGCCTTTGTCATCAGGAACCTTTAACCAACATTGAAATTGTCTACCGTGACACTAGAATATTCTTTCATGGGTATTAGAGGCAGACAGTGGTAGAGGCAGGCAGCAGTAGAAGCAGGCAGTGGAAGAGGCAGTGGTAGAGAGGAGGCAGTGGTAGAGGCAGGCAGTGGTAGAGGCAGGCAGTGGTAGAGGCAGGCAGTGGTAGAGGCAGGCGTAAGAGCAGGGTACAGGCAGGCAGGGGTACAGCAGGCAGGGGACAGGCAGGCAGGGGACAGGCAGGCAGGGTACAGGCAGGCAGGGACAGGCAGGCAGGGTACAGGCAGGCAGTGGTAGAAGCAGCAGTGGTAGAGGCAGGCAGTGGTAGGGCAGGCAGTGGTAGAGGCAGGCAGGGTAGAGGCAGGCAGGGGTAGAGGCAGGCAGGGTAGAGGCAGGCAGGGGAGAGGCAGGCAGGGGTAGAGGCAGGCAGGGGCAGAGGCAGGCAGGGGTAGAGGCAAGCAATGGTAGAGGCAGTGGTAGAGGCAGGCAGCGGTAGAGGCAGGCAGGTAGAGGCAGGCAGGGTACAGGCAGTGGTAGAGGAGGCAGCAGTAGAGGCAGGCAGCGGTAGAGGCAGGCAGTGGTGAGAAGGCAGTGAGAGGCAGGCAGTGGTAGAGGCAGGCAGGGTAGAGGCAGGCAGGAGGCAGGCAGTGGTAGAGAGCTAGGAGCATGGTAGAGGCAGGCAGGGTAGAGGCAGCAGTGTAGAGGCAGGCAGTAGGCAGAGGGTAGAGGCAGGCAGGGTAGAGGCAGGCAGGGGTAGAGGCAGGCAGGGTAGAGGCAGGCAGGGGTAGAGGCAGGCAGGGAGTAGAGGCAGGCAGGGTAGAGGCAGGCAGGGGTAGAGGCAGGCAGGGGCATAGGCAGGCAGGGGTAGAGGCAGGCAGGGGACAGGCAGTGGAGAGGCAAGCAGTGGTAGAGAGAGCAGTGGTAGAGGCAGGCAGGGGTAGAGGCAGGCAGGCAGGGGTAGAGGCAGGCAGGGAGAGGCAGGCAGGGTAGAGGCAGGCAGGGTAGAGCAGGCAGTGGTAGAGGCAGGCAGCAGTAGAGGGGTAGGGAGGCAGTGGTAGAGAGGCAGTGTAGAGGCAGGCAGTGGTAGAGGCAGCAGTGGTAGAGCAGGCAGGTAGAGGCAGGCAGCAGTAGAGGCAGGCAGGGTAGAGGCAGGCAGTGGTAGAGGCAGGCAGGGGTAGAGGTAGGCAGGGGAGAGCAGGCAGGGGAGTGGCAGGCAGGGGTAGAGGCAGGCAGGGTACAGGCAGTGGTAGAGAGGCAGTGGTAGAGGCAGGCAGTGGTAGAGGCAGGCAGTGGTAGAGGCAGGCAGTGGTAGGGCAGGCAGGGTAGAGGCAGGCAGGGTAGAGGCAGGCAGGGGTAGAGGTAGGCAGGGAGAGGCAGGCAGGGGTAGAGGCAGGCAGGGGAGAGGCAGGCAGTGGTAGAGGCAGTCTTAATGTAGAGTGAGAGGTGAGTAAACAAGATTAAATGAATAAACGAGAGAGAATGAGCGTGAAGAAGGGTCGCGAGTTTTGTAAACAAACCAGTTGTTGCTGCTGTTGCTGTTACCAGCCTGGATGCGAATGAATTCTGTTCACTCCGTGAAGCCGACTGTCTATATTAATGTTTTATACGCCTCAGAGTGATTATTATTGTGCTATTATTATCATTTTTAATGCACCTCAGAGTGATTATTATTATCGTTATTAATATGGCATCTTCAAGTCTAATAACACACTCTTAGTGATTTTAATGTGTTCCTGCACGCCAGCACAAGCACAAGTTGTGGAGTTTAAAATAGTTAAGTTCAGTGACAAAGTGTAGCATTAAGAGTGTAGCGATTAAGCGATAGAAAAAGGACGAAACAAAATAAACTCCTGACAGCATAAGCCGCTCTGCCTATCTTCTGCAAGGTATGTAAATGGTGTATGTACACCTGTTCATTTGTACATTATGGTTTTCTTATGAAAGAAGTGATCTAATGCAGTAAGCATTACAAACTCTGTTTTCTCTTATACTAACATGCCTGAAGGAGGAAAGAATGGGAAGATGTTTTCATAGCTGGAGCAAGAATGCCCGCAACCACCGTCCTCCCCTGCCACCACATTCATAATGACATAAATATTTTATTCATTCTATAGTGTATATCAGGTTTTTATGTTATTTATATTGCTATTATGTCATATTAGATGAATTATGATAGATAAATAAGCTGTCAAGTTGATAATAGCATCATAGTGAAGTACTATTTTGTCATGCCTCTGACAGCAGGAACAAATTAATTTTATTTCCATTATTTCTTATGGAAAATATTGATTAGATTTTCGAACATTTCGAATTTAGAACAAGCTCCTGGAACGGATTATGTTCGATTTTTGGGGTTCCACTGTATCAACCCTTATTAATAGTTAATAGTATCTTTTCTGTTAGTTAAACATTCTCAATCCTGCATTAATAATAATAATAATAATTTATGTAGACATGATACAATGTTGAACTACATAGGTATAAATGAGTGTACATGCCAAAAGCCCCTAATATGCTGAGCATTGTGGGCATTCTTAGGATT